>JAECUM010005226.1:0-108150 GCA_016617855.1 Megalonaias nervosa
AAAAAAAAAAAAAAATATTTGAGAAAGGATTTACCCCAAACTAGACCGAAGAAGTATTTCTAGTTAACAAAGTACTTTTAACAATACCTGTAACATACGCGCTAACGGATCTATCAGGGGAACCAGTAATTGGTAGTTTTTACGAACAAGAACTACAAAAAACTGAACAAGATGTTTTCGTTATGGAACGAGTAATTAAAAAGCGTGGCAATAAAAGCCTTGTCTTGTGGCGCGGTTATAGCGATAAATTTAATAGTTGGATACCAACCAAACAATTAATTAATATTGGGAAATAATGTTTTTGTAGATTTTTTCATAATTGCGTAGGACAGATTTACATTTTATTGGTTTACATAACGATATTAAACATCGTCGGCGATCGTCAGAAATCGTCGTTAGATTAAATATCTTGACAAATGAAATCGAATTTTATATTTTTCTGTCGGTCTGGAATTTTGATGTTTAAGAACGGTTTTATCAGCTACCAAAATGACTGATTCTCGTCTACTGTAAAATTAAATTTTAATATTTCTTTTTTGTGATATGATATTTTACGTTATATCTACCAGTTGTCGGCCTTCCATAATTTTTCTTGTCCCATGACGTTGTCGCAGTAACTTCGTCGTTGACAACTTCGTCTTCGCTGACGTTGTCGCTAACGTTGACGTCTTCAATAACGTCATCGGTGACTTTGTCGCTGACATCATTTTCGTCGACAATAAAGTCGTTGACATCAGTTTCAGTGGTGTCATAGATATATTTTAGTTTTTCGAGGATGCTCATATATAATTTTATATAACTTTAAATAATATAACGATGGACAAAATAAGATATATCGATCAGGCAAAGGTATATGGCATTTGTGCTCTTAAGGAAGCTGTAAAAAAAGTGTGTTATCGGGCGAAAAAATTATTTCAGTTAATTTGTCTTTGGTGAACGGCGGGAACGATAAAATTGTATTGACAGATTCGGAAAGAAAGCATTTATACGATAATAAAAAAAAATCGTATAGTATATGATAGAGACGCCATTATGTTGTGGTGTCATAGCTGCATCAGCCGAGATGAGCTCGCGAAAATAGTTTAGTTATTATCATATCGGAAGACGATTCTGTCGAATGCTGATTGTGATGTAGCTGATCTTGTTATTCCATCTGCGATATATTTTATTACCCTTAAATCAAAGTTGAAGTATCTTGCGCAGCTGTCATCAAAGGAAATTTGAGTTCTTCATCTGTTTCAAGATTAAATGAAATAACAGGTTTAGCGGGACATCTGAAATTAATACCACCACCTCGTCCTCGTTTTGTATTTTCTTTTGGCATAACAAGATCTAAAGTTTCTAGATGATTGTCGATTTTAATGAGGTTTACGTGATCTATTACTAAACTATCTGGTATTGGTCTTTAAACGTTTCATAAGCAAATCTATGTCTATAATAATCAACAAAATCTGTTTTTGTTCCTCTAACAGTTACCAACAAGTATCCACTATTTTGTGATCTACCTAATACTTTTTCGTTTTTCTTCTTCTAATAATTCCTTTATCATTCGCCTCGTAAAGATCGAATACCGGATGTGGTTGAAACTCATCTTGTAAAGACAAGTTTTTAATATTATCATCATTAACCGCGCCGTTGAAATGACATACTCGCTGCCCTTCTGGAATTTCACCACAAAATAACGTATAAATAAAATCTTTCCTTAGCATTTCAACTCTCTCAGCATTATCACCTTTAACGCTAATCTTATAACCAGCCAGTGTTGCTTTACCAATCGGTTGTCCGTATTTCACGTGTATCACCGACCCTAACATATTTTCCGCGTACAAGTTGTACTTCGGGTGAACGTAATAGTACTCTTGCCAGCTTGCGCTTGTCAGATTCTGTGCCATTATACTATAAGCGATTTATATCTTTAATTGATTGCTCACCGCAGTACACAAACCGGTCGAAGGGCTAGTCAAACAATCAATTAGAGATATAATATTACATTATATAATAATGATGAAGTTACGCGATATAGCCAAAAAGAGCCTCATGGGAGAAACTACAAAAATATCCACCGCTTTTGCAGGATTTGACAACAGCTATCGGTTTGATAAACAAATCGTCCTGGTAAATTTCACCGCAACGAATCTTTATCATTTGTTAGAACCAACTGTAAAACGTGAACTTGAAAAACATAAGGGTTTGAAAATACTAGTGCAATATCACGTTATATTTTCAAAGCTACTTGTGACAGAAGAATCGACTGACGAGGAAATTGCAGACCCTTTCAATGACGCAAAATCGAAGCGTGTTTTGTTTGGAACTGATCTTTCATCACTGCTGATGAAATACACCAGCAAATACATTTTAAAAAACAGTAGAATTCACTGAATCAGGTTCGGGTTGGAAGTTGGAGATGATTACTGAAATTTTATTTCACACAATGAAATATAACGTATTACGCGGTAGTTCTTATATTGACCTGCCACAAAAAAATAAAAAATAAAAAATGCTGTATAAACGTAAAAATCTTTAATAGTAAATGTTTTCAGTAGGCTATTCTTTCTGCTATGTTTCCAGCAGAAAAAAAAAATGCTGATCGCGTTGACAAGTATTTTAGTCACGTATCAAAATTATATTTTACTGGTATTGACTTTCCAGTTGCAGAAAATCAAATACCAAAGTTCGAAAAGCAAAATAATAATATTTCAGTTAACGTATTTGGTCTTGACGAGCATGAAAACGTCTATCCGAGATATATTTCAGTAAAAGCTTCACAATCGACAATCGACTTGCTGTTTTATAAGAATCATTACGTTTGGATCAAAAACTTTAACTGACTCGTTGGTAAACAGTATAACAAATATAAAAATAAAAAGTACTTCTGTTATCGTTGTTTGCACGGCTGTTCTGATAATGAAAAATTATAAAAGCATCTACAGTACTGTAATAATGTACAACGAATAACAATGCCATCCAGAGATAATAATTTATTGCAGTTTGTCAATCATAATCATAAACTAAAAATTCCTTTCGTCGTATACGCCGACTTCGAGTGTTTACTTCAGCCTGTGCTTGGCGCAGAAAATAATCCTAACCAATCGAGTACAAGAAAAACTCAAAACCATATCCCATGCGGTGTAGCGTACAAGATAGTTGGTTGTACTGATTCGAGTTTGTCCAAACCAATTAAATTATATCACGGTAAGGATCCAGTTGTTTGGCTTCTCAAGCAGTTGATTAGTGAAGTTGATAATATATTTAATCGTTTAAGAAGAATCGTTCCCCTGACGTTGTCAGGGATAAAACTGACGGCTCATCAAGAATCTGATCACGAACAAGCAGAATTTTGTCATATTTGTGAAAAAGCCTTTGGCTCGCCTGGTAGTAAAAAACTACGTGATCATTGTCATTCGACCAGGCTATATCGTGGAGCGGCTCATGATAAGTGTAATCTAAAGTTTCATGCTCCAGATTTTGTTCCAGTTGTTCTTTATAATTTTCAGAGGATATGATAGTCACATTATCGTAGAAGCTTTTGGTGATCCTGAAATAACGTCTCATTTAAAACTCGATAACGTAATCAAGTGTATTCCAAATAATCTTGAAAAGTATATGTCAGTTACTTTAGGTAGGTTACGTTTTATTGACAGCCTACAGTTTATGGCAGCATCGGTAGATGAGCTGGTTAAAGGTTGTAGCGAGTTTTATAACCTACAAGATTGTTTTGGAGATAACTTTAATCTATTGACAAAAAAGGAGTGTTTCCGTACGAGTATCTCAACGATTGGAGTAAATTTGATGAAACTTCTTTACCTTACAAAGATAAATTTTATTCGCAACTAAAAAATGAAAATATAACCGATGACGAGTATAATTACGCACAAGATATTTGGAAAGAATTCGATTGCAAGACGTTTGGCGATTATCATGATTTGTATTTGAAAACTGACGTGTCATTGTTGGCGGATATATTTGAAAGCTTTCGAAAGGTGAACTATAATAATTATGGATTAGATCTTTGTTGGCATTACTCTGCTCCTGTGTTATTTTGGGACGCTCTGCTAAAGTTTAGTAAAGTGAAGTTAGAATTACTGACTGACGTTGACATGTTTAACTTTATCGTAATTTGTATGGTTATTCAGAACCAATGCCGTTTGGTGGATTTCGCTGGATTACACCTGACCAATTTCTGACGGAAACAGAAAAAGAGATACCAGACGATGTTTCGTATTTCGTTGAAGCTGATCTCGATTATCCTGCTTCGTTGTATGATTTACATAACGATTATCCGTTCTGTGCGGAATCAATGATAATCTGTTATAATTTATTATCTCAGAAACAACAAGCATTGGCGTCACCGAGACAAAATTCTATAGTAAAAAAGTTAGTACCAAATTTACTCGATAAGAAAAATTATGTTTTGCATTACAAAGTTTTAAAACAAGCGGTAGATGCTGACTTTGTGCTGAGGAAAGTTCATAGAGTGCAAAAGTTTAATCAGTCGCCGTGGATGAGAGGTTATATTAACTCAAACACTTCGAGAAGAGCCGTAGCAAAAACCGATTTCGAGAAAAACTTCTTTAAGCTTATGAACAACTCCGTCTTTGGTAAGACAATGGAAAATATTAGAAAGCGAGTAAACATCGAGCTAGTTAATGATATCAACCGCCGCAACAAACTTGTATCAGATGATGATTTTGTCAGCATGAAAATTTTCAATTAGAACCTTGTCGCAATTCAAGGAAGAAAAACAAATCTAAAACTAAATAAACTGATTTATGTTGGAGCTTCTGTACTTGATTTTTCGAAGTGGTTGATGTATGATTTTCATTATAATTTTGTTTAAAAAAAAGCAGTGGCCGTCAAGTAGATTATTGTTTACCGATATTGACTCGCTTGTTTATGAAATCGAATGTGAGGACGTCTATCAGGATATTTATGATCACGGACATCTGTTTGATCTTTCCCATTATTCTCGCGATAGTAAATTTCATGATGATACAAATAAAAAGATTATTGGTAAGTTTAAAGATGAAATGAGTTCGCACATCATCCAATATTTTATCGGATTGCGAAGTGAAATGTATGCCGTGTTGCTGGACAATAATAAAATAACGAAAAAAGCAAAAGGTTTGCCTCGCGATTTTGTTAAAAAAAATTTGTTGAGTTTAATGATTATAAGTACGCACTTGACGGAGGTGTTAGTTTTATAAGAGCAATGGCTGTTCAAACAAATCATCATAAACTTGAAACAGATGTTATTATCAAACATGGGCTAAGTAATTTTGATGACAAACGTTATTGCGAAAACGGAATAGATACGTTTGCACTTGGGCATAGATTGTACTTGATATTATCTTTGACGACGATAGATCTGTACTTGACATTATATTTGATGACTAGGGTATGAAATTTTGTCTAAAGTTTAGAAATAATGTTCGAAAATTTGACAGTGACAAATAGCAATAATAGCAAGATCAAATATCTAATGATAGACGGTAAACAGTTGACAGTTGAAATTCACAATGAAACATCAGGAATACGTTTCAGCAGCAACAACGTTGCTGGTAACAAACTATAACTTTCACTTATCAGATCTGGCAACAGCGAGTATTTCAATTATCTTGAAAAATTAAGCCAGAAATTGTCAGAAGGATTAAATAACTTTCATGATTCAATCAGTCAGCAAAACTATACTAAACTTACCATCGATCTTAATCGATCAAAAGTATATTTTATTGATAAAAAATATCCTCTTAATAAACTGCAAATAAAAGATTTATTTGAGTCTTGTCGTTGTGTAAGTGGTAGAATAAAGTTTAGTCTTTATTATCGTGATGATGAAATATTTCTAATATCGACCGTTGAAACACTGATAATCGATGATGAGGTCTAAACTTTATAAATAATCCGACAAAAAAATTTTGTCTAAACTTCCAACCTCTGCCGGTCGGGGTGGTCTTGTTGGAGAGGATGGGGGGAGATACATTCTTTGAGCCAGAAACCTGTTAGGTGAAAAAGTATACTTGTTGGGAGAGGGATTGGTGTGGTCTCTGGGATAGGGAAATCGTACTTGTTTGGAAGGAGGGGATATCCCGGGGGATATCTCTGAGCCAGAATCCTTGTTGGGTGAAAAAGTATAGTTGTCGGGAGAGGGATTGGTGGGGTCTCTGGGATAGGGAATTTGTACTTGTTTGGAGGGAAGGAATATCCCGGGGGATATCTCTGAGCCAGAATCCTTGCCAAAACCAGGTGTCTGGGCTTTCCTCGGGAGGAGGAGAATCTGTACACTTTCCCCGAATCCTTAGAATGTGAAAATAACTGTTCTATCATTGGCCATCGCCTGGTTCCTGGTCTAAAATGGGGTCCTCGAGGCAAAATCAATGATAGAACCCTTGAAATGAGTAAATAACTGTTCTATCACTGGCCATCACCTGGTCCCTAGTATAAAATGGGGTCTCTTAGCCAGAATCCTTGTTTTTTCCTACTACTGTAATTTGCGAAAGTCGATTGTATGACGAATTGTAATCAGTTATCGCGACCCGAGACGCTTTATATAGAATGAATTTATACTACATTTGTTAAAAAATAGCAAATAATATATGTTATGAAATATTATTTAAATAACTTCTCCTTTCTATGTCAGCAATGTGTGGAATTTCTAGAGAAAATTGTAGACACTTAAATTAATATGTAAAAATGAGAAAACATAAATCCGATAAACACTTTTTTAAAAAAAATGATTTAGAAAGTAATCATCAGTACAATCAAATTTTTAGGGAATAAAACTAATAACAATTATGAAAAAATGGACATCTTGTTACTAAATAGTACTAATATTAGTACCAAAACTTCGCTAAGTACGCTCAGATAGAGTGAAATAAAATTACTTATTTCAATTATCTAATGAATGTAATGGATGTTTTAATAATTATGAAAAAATAATTGCACATCGTTACAACACTTTACAGCTGCAAATCGGACTCGGTGTATAATTAGCAAAATTCCCATTGTCCCTATACTGGCCCAGGGTGTGCTAGTCATTATACAAAATTCCCATTGTCGCCATAGTGCCCACGGTGATTACCCATTTGAGATCCTCTATGTATTTTGGTTGCATAGAGCGGTACGAAACAGCGACTGATTAAACTATAGTTGCTGTTTGTAGTACCGCGACTGATCTTTCTTAAAGAATTTCTCCTTCTTCGACAGCAGCGACGATATTCCTTGCTCTTACCACTGATTCTACAGCTACAAAGGTGATCTCTAGTAAGACCAAAGCAAAAGACAGAGCAGGGGTATTTTAAAGTTTACTGGATTTATCTAAACAACAACTATCACACCCTATTAGATCTGATTGAAATTCTAATGGTATTTGTTCCCGTTGGAAGATACCTCTCCAAAATTGTGATTAGTAGTCGCCATAATTATATGAACTCTTCCGTTTGTCATGTAATTTTTTTTTCAAAAAGTTACACCCTTACAAATTGTAAATCAGTCAATCGTTGGATGAAATAAAATCTTGAGTTGACGAGCTTGTACAATTCAGGTATCTTAGCTTTATCCTTATTTTGGCACTGCAATGTATCACGGAGAAAAAATTCTAACATAAGATCTACCGTTTTTTTTTTTTTTCAGAAAGGAAACAAACGCACGACTTTTTCAAGAAAGACGCGAGTGACATTGCACTGTATAACCCTGCCTATGGTTAACTCTGAATTCTAATACCAAAACATGCGTTCAGAAAAATGTAATAATGTTTGACCTATTTTCTCTCAGTTTAGACTGTCGATAGAACAAGGCTCGTTTTGTTGCTGCTTTCTTATTATTTTTTTTCCCCGCCCTTAGATTTGTAAAAATTTTGCAACATTGTTGGTAGCGTGTGCTGCGAAACACGCGACATCTCTTAAATTTGGAATATACAGCAAATATTAAGCAGTCAGTCGACAATAAATATCACACTACCATTTTTATGAAACTGATAAAATGAATGAAAACAATGAACATTTTTCACATAGAATGTATAGTTGTCTTCATTGTCTTTGTCCTATAATACCGCGAAAAATAACAGAACCAAAAATGATGTGCTTCTTTTCTGATTTTTTTTCTTTACCATTCTTTCTTTCTTTCGGTAGTGCTAATTCTATCTGCCCATCTCTCAAAACACTAGTCTCCAGACTTACTGTCACCCAATGTAGTAACACCTGTGTGCGTGCGCGCGTACGTATGTATGTGTGTGTGTGTGTGTGTGTGTGTGTGTGTGTGTGTGTGTGTGTGTGTGTGTGTGTGTGTGTGTGTGTGTGTGTGTGTGTGTGTGTGTTAGTTTTCGCTTACACACATATCGTTTGTACAAAATTTAATAAACAAAGAAATAGCAACCATTGACGTAAACCATTTCATTTCACCATGTAGGTGTATTTCATCGTTCTCAACTTTTCTGCAAGTCACTTTTGGGGCTACTAGATTGTAAAAAATAATCTTCATGAGGTACCAAACGAATTTCTTTCTTCGTTGGTCTTGTTGGTTCTGTCATTCTATCAGATTACCACCGTTTTTCTCTCTCAGTCTCTTAGTCTCACTCTGTATTACAGACTGTAATGCAAATGGTATTGGATATGAGACAATCATCTTCAAGATCGCTAGTACAAACTTCTACCAACACATTTTGAAAAGTATTGTGTGACACGGATCGTCATCGTCGCTTGGTGTCTGCTTTCTCCTTGGAAATGTGTCATCGTTTCATCTTGATTACAAACTTTGACTAAGTTTTACACACTACTTGAACTCTTTACATCTCACGGTGTAGGTGTAAGCCATCGTTCTCAATTTTCTTGAAGTGCGTTTTTGCGTCTCTCAAATGGCACAATAAAATTTCAGGGGACGAACGAATTTATTTTGGGCTGAATCAGGACTCTCTTGGTTTTGTGACAGAAGTGGAGAACATTGATTAAGGCTCGCTCATGTCGTCTTCGAATGGATTAGAACTAACACTTCAGCTCCTCTGTGTGTGTGTGTGTGTGTGTGTGTGTGTGTGTGTGTGTGTGTGTGTGTGTGTGTGTGTGTGTGTGTGTGTGAGAGAGAGAGAGAGAGAGAGAGAGAGAGTGTGTGTGTGTGTTTGTCTGCCCTTGTACTTTTTGTGTGTTTGTGTTCGCTCGTATGTTTGTGTGTATGTGTGTGTTTTATCTTAAAAAAAGGACCTTGTCCTTACACTATGTGGATAGTATATAATGTGTTTTTTTCCGTCTGTGTTGATAGTAGGTATTGTGGTGGTTTTTATTCCCCTTCTGTGTAAATAGTAGATATTGGGGTGTTTTATGCAATCGCGTTCGTGTGTGTGGTTAGTAAATATGGTGTATTTTTTGCGTTCACGTACGTTTGTGTGGATAGTAGATATGATATGTTCTTCTTCTCTTCCTTCGTTTGTGTAGATAGTATAGTGTGTGTGTTTGTGTGCGTTCGCGTACGTTTGTGTGGATAGTTGATATGGTGTAATTTTTTACTTTTCTTCCCGTTTGTGTGGATAGTATAGTGTGCGTGTTATATGCATTCGCGTACGTTTGTGTGGATAGTAAATATGGTGTATTTTATGCGTTCACGTACGTTTGTGTGGATAGTAGATATGGTGTGTTTTTTTCTCTTCCTTCGTTTATGTTGATAGTACAGTGTGTATTTTATGCGTTCGCGTACGTTTGTGTGGATAGTGGATATGGTATGTTTTTCTCCTCTTCTCGTTGTGTGTGGATAGTATAGTGTGTGTGTTTGTGTGCGTTCGCGTACGTTTGTGTGGATAGTAGATATGGTGTTTTTGTCTTCTCTTCCTTCGTTTGTGTGGATAGTAGAGTGTGTATTTTATGCGTTTGCGTACGTTTGTGTGGATAGCAGGTATGGTGTATTTTTTCTTCTCTTCCCGTCTGTGTGGACAGTACATATTGGGGTGTTATATGCGTTTGAGTAGCGTTTGTGTGGATAGTATATGTGGTGTGTTTTTATGCGTTCACGCACATTTGTGTGGATAGTATATATGTATGTTTTATGTGTTCGCGTAGCGTTTGTGTGGATAGTAGATATGGGTGTTATTTTCTTCTCGTCCCTTCTGTGTGGATAGTATAGTGTGTGTTTGTGTGCGTTTGCGTACGTTTGTGTGGATAGTAGATATGGGTGTTTTTCTTCTCTTCGTTCGTTTGTGTGGATAGTAGAGTGTGTATTTTATGCGTTCGCGTACGTTTGTGTGGATAGTAGATATGGTGTTTTTGTCTTCTCTTCCTTCGTTTGTGTGGATAGTAGATTTTGTGTGTGTGTGTGTGTGTGTGTGTGTGTGTGTGTGTGTGTGTGTGTGGATAGTTGGTATGGTGTGTTTTTTCTTCTCTTCCCGTCTGTGTGGATAGTTTATAATGAGTTTTTTCTTCCCTTCCGTGTATTTGTTTGTTTTTATGCGTGTATATGCGTTTCCTGTGTTTGCATTTGTGCGTATGTGTGCGCGTACGTTTCTTTGTGCGTGCGTGTGTATATTGGTCCTTTTTTGTCCGTTTAAAACTCCCTTTATCCATAAAAAATTCATGTCACCCACCTACCTATAGTAGCGCGTATTAGGTCAGTCACTTGCAACACTGTTACCATTATTCCCCTAGTGTTGAGTAAAGTGACGTCATTGAAGCTGGAAAGTGTGAAAGTATAATTATAGACTTGGGTTTTCCACAGGTTGTAGCTATAAATAGATACTAGGTTAGTTCATAGGACTTTCCTACAATATGAGATTGTAAATAGATAGTGGGGTTTCCCTTAGGAATTTACCACAAGTTGTACCTAACAATAAAACTAGGTTTTTCCAAAAGGAATTTCCGACGTCATATTTGTGACGTCATACGCATGCGCTATAAAATTTGGCGCTTGGAAAATCTAAATGAAAAATGTGATTCGCGTTCGTATTCGGCTGTTCCCATTATTCCCTTAGTGTTGAGTAAAGTGACGTCATTGAAGCTGGAAAGTTTGAGACAATAAATATAGACTTGGGTTTTCCAGAGGTTGTAGCTATAAATAGATACTAGGTTAGTTCATAGGACTTTCCTACAAGATGAGATTATAAATAGATAGTGGGGTTTTCCTTAGGAATTTACCAGAAGTTGTACCTAAAACTAAATACTAGGTTTTTCCAAAAGGAATTTCCGACGTCATATTGTGACGTCATGCGCATGCGCTATAAAATTTGGCGCCTGGAAAATCTAAATGAAAAATGTGATTCGCGTTCGTGTTCAGCTTGTTGCAAGTGTCCAGTACCGTGACGTCATGCCACCTGTTCCATTCCTATTGTTCCCATACAAAATTCCCATTAACGCTATAGTAGCCCAGGGTGTGCCATTTGTCCGTGTAAATCTTGTCCGTCTATAGTCCCATCCATATTAAATTTCCCCAACAGGTGACACGAACGCGAATGCATAAAACATACTATACTATCCACTGACACGAACGCGAATGCATAAAACTTTGTATAGAAATGAAACAGGTGGCCTGACGTCACGGTACTTGCTACATTGTTGCAAGTGTCCAGACCGTGACGTCACACCACCTGTTCCATTCCTCTTGTCCCTATACAAAATTCCCGTTGTCCGTAAACAGGCCCAGGGTGATATTTTGTCGTTATAAATCTTGTCCGTCTATAGTCCCACCCATGTTAAAATTCCCCATGTTAAATTCCCATTGTCGCCAGGGTACAACCCCCCTAGTTTAACATAGAAGTCCCATTGTCGCTAGGGTGCCCCACTATACTACTATTATGCATTTTAAAGATGGCTTGTGGTGGTTTGCGGTAAATATATGAACCCACCATATTTTTTGTTATATTTGATTTACTCAGATGTTTTCTATTAGCATCAATGTGTGCCGGACGATTGAATTCTTTCAGATTTGTGAAAGCTGCATTTCCACTGGCTAATTCAAAGGTCACTAGAACATGACCCCTAAGCGGTCATCATCAGATCTTCACGCAGAACAGTGGAGATCTGATTTTAATCAGATTGGAATTTTACTTTTGATCCCAAATATTCGAAGAAGTAACACATATACATTCATGAATTAATCCTGTGTAAGTTTCTTGTTTATTTATTTTTTCTTAAATGGAATAGTCGATTTATAAATGGAATAGTGGACAGTGGCAGACAGTACAAAAATTGAATATTAAAGAGCAAACTGAATTTTAATTACTGGAAAAATAACTGCATTTATCTGAAATGTAATTACCTGTACGTATTGATAAAATTGTGTAAAAATAAAATTGAATATAAAAGTACTATTTTTCATGAACGGTTTTCAAAAAAATTCTAAGAATGTATCATTGAAATGTTTACTCCAGTAATAATGATCTTAAGACATAATCTAAAATCATGAGAAATATTAGTTCTGTAATATGTTTACAAAATAACAAGATTAGGTAGGCCCTAAACTCAATTACTGACCAATCACACAATATAGATATACATAACATAATCATGGAGAAAAGAAAACACACACACACACACACTATATATATATATATATATATATATATATATATATATATATATATATATATATATATAACAGAATCCCTTATAATAAATTGACAAGTAGTGTAATAATGAAGGACACATTAACAAAGTTCTGAAAAGTTTACATATTCAATATTTGTTAAACTTAAACTGTGTGGGTTTTTTGTTGCTATTTGTAACTTTACCGTAGCAATCGAAAACGTCGACATTAAAGTTATTTTTAATAATGTGTCTTTAGGTTTTAGTCCTATTACCTACAAAATCACTAGGCTCACCATATATCCTAATTTATTCTCCTTCAAATTCTTATTCTTCTTATTTAAAAAAGACACTGTTTAAATAATTTATACTAAGTGCAGATACCTTGGTACTAAAACATAAACCATGCGTTTATGAAATTTCATTACAACTTGATATTTTCGTATTTGCAACCAATGATCTGGATAATCCGTTCTCGGTGCAGACGAGAATTAATATAAACCCAATACCGGAAATACACCCAAACTACTAGGCTTCAACTTGGAATTGGCCACTTCTTGAGAAATAGCGCGCAACAACATGAAATTCCAAATTGGTGTACGCTTTCTCGAGAAATTGCAAGGTCGTTGGCTGCAACTTAGAATAGGTCATTTCTCGATAAATTGCGTGCAACAGCTTGGGCATCCAAATTCTCAGAGGTATTAATCTGTGTGCGTTTGTGAGTTCTGTAAGAATAAAGGCTCTTTACAAAATAAGTACATGTACTACTCTGATATCTAATTATTTCAGATTAGTTTTCATATATATATATATATATATATATATATATATATATATATATATATATATATATATATCTTTATATTTATTTATTCTGATTTTTCTTTTTGATGTCATTTTTTTAAAATAATTATAATTTAAATATGTTTGACAAAAATATTTGTACCTGAAATATGTTTGAACTAAAATATGTGTGTGCATGTGTGATTTGAATTTTTAATGTAGCTTTAACAATTTTCCAGTCATATCACTATCATGTCTGCAATGTGGCAATTTACAGTGATGTCTAGCATGGGTGCGTCATGCTGCAGACATGTAACATCATGTCCCATCCAGTCACATTATCCTGACACCAGGCTGACTGGCCATAACACTAACCTCTTAATGCTGAGGAACAAGCAAAGCAGCTGCAAGTACCATTTTTATAAGTCTTTACTATGACTTGGCCAGGGTTCGAACCCGTGACCTTCTGCATCCGAGGTGAAAGCTCTGACCACTCAGGCCACTGGAGCAGTTGTAATATTTGTACTTGAAATATATCTTTGAAAAAATATTTAATACAATAATATATTTATATTTTGATTTGTTTATTTCTTATTATTATTTATTTTTTATTTATTTATTTATTTATTTATTTATGTAAGCACTAATATTATTTTTTTGTATTATATTTGTAACAAGTTTAATTCTGTGTTGCTGGAAAAGACTGGATCAAAACATTTTGTTTGAAAATGTGGCACAGAACTATTTATAAAAAATAGATAGTCAATGAAGAACTTTTTTCTGATGGTAGGGAAATATTTCACAGTAATGAAGGTTACACCTAGCTGTTCAATGATATCATAAGGAAATGTTTACACTTTAGTCCAAAAAGAACAGTTTGAATTTAGGAAAGATCTAATAGGACCATTGAAAAGACTCATGGATATGAAACCTACTACAAATTGCTGCCTGATGTCTTAAACAAAGAGTCATTTCATGAAAAGTATATTTGAAATATATTAAAGATCTAAAGGGATTGTTACTATGCCCCAAAGAATTATATTTCATAGTCATGAAGAGTTTTCCAAGTTGTTGCATGATGCCTGCGTGCCAGTTTTGGAAATGTAATCATTGAAAGGTATGAAAAGTATTAAGGGATTTGTTGCAGAGAAGGAATATATGGAACATATAAAAGGTCTAAAGGGATTTTCAAATTTCCCTATAGAGTTATATTTCACTGTTATGGGTTCTATTCCGAGTTGTTGCATTATGCTTTCATGCCATATTTTGAATTTAGTCCTAAAAAGACTATTTTAAAGGTAGGTAAGGCCTTGAGGGGAGTTCTTGTATTAAATGAATATTTGGAAGATATTGAAGGTCTCAAGAGATTTTCATTATTGCCCCACAGACTTTAATTTGACAAGTTATGGGGGTTATTTTAAGTTGTTGCACAATGCATGCACACCATGTTTGGAAATTTAATCATGTAAAGAGTATTGTAAAGGTAGGAATGGTCTTCAAGGGAGTGGTTGCAACAAATGAATATTTGGAAGATATTAAAGGTCTAAAGATCTTGTTACTTTTGCCCCATATAACATATTGGGGTTATTCCTAGTTGTTGCATTATGCTTGCATGTAATATTTTGCAATTCAGTCCTAGAAAGATCAATTTAAAGGTAGAAAAGGTCTTGAAGGGAGTTGTTGAACAAAATGAATAATTGGAACATATTAAAAATCTAAAGGGACTGTTACTATTGTCCCTTAGGGTTATATTTCACAGCCTAGGGTGTTTATTCCAAGTTGTTGCATTATGCCTACATGACTTTTTTTTAAAAATATAGTCCTAAAAAGACTATTTTCAAGATAGGGATAACATGAATAGTAAGAAGATGTCTATAGTAAATTTTACTATTGCTCCATAAACTTGCATTTCACAGTTATGGGGGTCATTTTAAGTTGTTGTATGATGCATACATGCTATTTTCTTTTAAAATTAATCATTTTAAATATTATTGTAAAGGTAGGAAAAGTCTTCAAAGTAGTTGATGCAGAAAAAGAATATTTTTAAGATATTAAAGTCTATAGATATTGTTTCTATTACCCCATAGACTTATATTTCACTTATGGTGGTTATTCCATATTAAAAGTCTATAGATGTTGTTACTATTACCAAATAGACTTACATTTCATTATAGGGCTTATTCCATATTAAAGGTCTGTAGATGTTGTTACTATTACCCCATAGACTTATATTTCACTATGGTGATTATTCCATATTAAAGGTCTATAGATGTTGTTATTATTACCCCATAGACTTATATTTCACCATGGGGGTTATATGAAGTTGTTGCATGCCATTCTTTTAAATTTAGTCCTAGAAAGACCAGTTTAAATGAGGAAAGGTCTTGAAAGGAGTTTTTTGTGTGCATAAAATGAATATTTGGAGGATATTAAAAATCTAAAGGGACTGTTACTATTGCCCAGTAGGGTTATATTTCACTGCTATGGGGGTTATTCCAAGTTGTTGCATGATGCTTGCATGTCACTGGGAATGTAGAAAGACTGATTTAAATGTAGGAAATATCTTGAAGGGAGTCTAGGATCCATAGAACTAATAAACTATGCATGTAGACATACAAAGAGATTGAAAAAGAAATTTGTGGGGTTTTTTATATATCCTCCTTACATGATTTTACAACAAATAAGTATAATATCTTCATGTATGTGAAAGGTATGGCACCTCTTCTTACAAAGGGTTACAGCTGAGAAATTACTAAAAGAAACCTTATGCTGGATTAAAGATATTGTCATTTAATATGTGGTACAAATGATACAACAACAACTATGTGATGATTTTTAAAAATTTATTTGCATGCTTATTTACAGTTTATAAATATAAAAAAGACAACAAATACAGATATTAAGAACTAATTCTGTGTTGACAACTGTCCTGAATGATGACTTCAGCCCCAAGATGGAAGATGCCTTCAACATCTGCTATCATTCATCTCAGTACCTTGAAACTGAAGAAATAAAAGCTGCTTTCAAAATTTTTATCAAACTTGAGAAGGTGACCTAAGGTATCCAAGTACTTCATTCAATATATATCCAAATACATGCCAAGATGTACTGTTAGGACTCTGTGGTCTTAAAGTCAGTAACAGAAAAGAATAAAAACCAAAGGTTCTTTAAAATTAAAAAAAATAATTTATTTCTTATGAATACAAAGTGAAAATGTGTGTGTGTGTGTGTGTGTGTGTGTGTGTGTGTGTGTGTGTGTGTGATTTGGACTTTTAACATACCGATAGCTTTAACAATTTTCCAGTCATATCGCTATGATGTCTGCAGTGTAGCAGTTTATAGTGATGTATAGCACTGGGTCATCATGTCACAGACATGTAGCATGATGTCCCACCCAGTCACATTATCCTGACACCAGGCCAGCTAGTCTTAGCACTAACCTCTTAATGCTGAGGACTAAGCAAGGCAGCTGCTAGTACCATTTTTATAAGTCTGTGGTATGACTCAGCTGAGGTTGAACCTGTGACCTCTTGCATCTGAGGCAGATGCTCTAATCACTTAGGCCACTGGAGCGGTCAAAGTGAAAATTTAAAAAGGACTTACAGTATTGTGAATTAAATCCCAAATGGTCCAAAAGTTATATCACAAGTTCAAAATTATAGAGTATTCCAAATGAATTCCAGTGGTGTTCTGAATGAATTACAATCTTGAAAGTGCTGATGTACCAACAACCTGGAGCAGCCTAGAATGGTGTTGATGTGCTAACAGTGTTGATGTATCACAATGATCTAATTTAAAATGTCTCAACATAAATTCACAATAATTCCAAAATACTGATTTGGTTTGAAAATATTATTGAGCACATTGTAATACCAATGAATAATGTTAAAAATCCTCTGAAATTAAAACTGAACACAACTGAAGTTAAATATAGGAATTAAAATTTCTGTTTACTTCTCCCTTACACAAGAACGTAAGACACAATATGAGGACCACGATGGGATCAACTTAATGAAAATTTCCATCAAACTGTAAACATAATTTGTTTAAGAACTTTCTAAGGTCAGCATGAAGGCTGTGTCTAAAGCTCAAAACCAAGTAAACATGTTTTTTTCACACAAATAATAATAATCTTAAAATATAATGTACAGCCATACACAAAAATTAGCTATGTAATATGTTGTTTATTAAAAAAAGACATTAGTCAGGTAGGCCAAAACTACTACCCTCAATTATTGACAAGGGTCAATCACACAATAAAAATTAAATATACATAATATATAATCATTGACAAAAGTCAGCACACAAAACAGATAAAAAAAGACATAACAGTACTATGATGATCTCTCTCTTCCTCCCTTCTTGCTAAAATATAATGCTTCCAAGCCTTGATACAGTGATTACTGACTTGATTATTCCAGGCCTTGTTACAGTGACTACTGACTTGATTATTCCAGACATTGTTACAGTGAATACAGACTTGATTACTCCAGGGTTTGTTATAATGAATGAAAGTTGTATTTTATTTTCCTTAACTTAAGTTGCTACTGGGATTTTCTGACTTTGGATCCTCTTGGACACAGTCAAGAAACAGGTATGGACTCCATCATCTGGTATAGTCATCAATCCATATCCTTTCTGCTCAACTTGTTAGTACAAACAAATACAAGTAATGATTGTCAAGTCTTGTTATGAAGTTATTTCATTGTTACCAACCTTATTTATCTGTTTTGTTACCTAATAAATCTTACTTTACTTTAAACAGATAAACCACTCCGGTGGCCTAAGTAGTAGTAGAATCCGCCTCAGATGCGGGAGGTCGCAGGTTTGAACCCCTGCTAAGACATACCAAAGACATAAAAAAATGTTATTAGCAGCTGCCTTGCTTGGTGCTCAGCATTAAGAGGTTAGTGCAAATGCATGCAAATTAACATGTTGTACATGCCGATAGGTGAAAAGCGACTATAATCCAAATAAGCAAGCTGCAATGGTGGTGTTATGAAGTGATATTGTGTGAAGACGTCCCCTTGCAAGTGAAGCAGTATAACCACCCACCAGAGCAAGCACATTTGGTCATAGTTTGCCTGACAGGAAAGGGCCAGACTGGGGAATCTTAAAAAAGTGTAGGGACAAGGTCTTTAGTCAGCCAGGACTCAGCGACCCAGCGTTTCAGTCAGCAACAAGAAGCCGGGAATAAGACGGTATCTCGCTGGGGTAAAAATCTGTTGCATTTTGGAGCACCAGTCCTCAGACAGATTTAGCAGGGTATCACTCCAAATACAAAAGACCTATCCTAAACAACCCGAGATAGCGAGACTCGGGGTAGTGTAGCCAATGGAGTTCCGCTACAGTATCATTGCTGTAATAATTAGGAACAATTAGAAAAATCATATTAACAGTCATTAATACAATTTATACAATATACTACATGTACTTAGAAAACATTTTGTAAGGTTTCACTCCACCACCTATCTTAAAATTCACTTGACACTATGATGAAAGTGAGAGAGAAATAAAACCCAATTAACTTGTCCTTTAATCTTGCTACCTTCGCCGATGAATAGTTGCAGAAACCTGACACATTGTTTGGTCTCCCATATATCACACAGGTCATGTATGCATTCAGCAACAATTATTTCAGTAATGGGTATCATTTTATAGAATTTGATTCTGCATACCTTTAAGTGGCAAGTATTCACTTCATTTGGATTATTATACATCTACATTCCTTTGGAAGGTCATTATTTATATGCCCCGAAAAGTGCATATGGCAAAATCAATGTTAAAGTACGTAGACATTTATGGACAAAATGAACCTAAAGGTTTCATCATCCAGTACAATCCGTGTTGAATGTTGTTCGCTGTGATGTCACAAGGAACGCTACGCATATTAATAAACAAATTCATACTACCCTATATTGTGGCGATTCCACTCAAGTGCCCTTTTCTTGACCCAAGTTTAATACATGGCCACCATTGCAAAAGACCACATAGTCCTACAATGTAAGACGTATCACATGTTATTTATGTTTTAGATGCCCTAAATATAAATATCAGTGTCGAGGTCTTACATGTAGGATTAAAGACCACAGAGATCGATAATTTCCATCGGGAAGTTTCTTGATGATGGTTAAGGTGCAGATCATTGAAAAATCAGGATTGAATAGACTGGTTAAAGAAAAGTAGTGCTAGATTTTAAAAGAACAATTTATATTTAATTTAAAATGAGTAAATGAGCATACATGACCCTAGTCCTACAATGTAAGATGTATCACATGTTATTTATGTTTTAGTGCCAGACGCCCTAACATAAAAATCTGCGTCGAGGTCTTACATGTAGGACTAACATGACCCATGTGACTTGTTCTATAGTATATAAAATTTATTGTCAAAATCCCTGGTCACAAATTTATTTGTTGTCTTATTATTCACGTATTTTCGCTGCAAAAAGAATTTAAAAATATGTCTCTATTAACATCTATCATTGTAAAGGCACTAATGGAACCGATGCAGAACCACTTACTTACCCGTCTTCAATTTCCGACGCGTGCAACAATTTGGCATGTTCACGCGGTTTCTTGAGAAAGAGCGCAACATTTGTAGAATTCCGAATTGTTGCGTTATTCCAATTTTAAGCGCAACATCAATAATGCTAACAGAAAATGAAATCGCGATTTAATGGTCTACGCGAGTTGTAAGGTTAGTGCTAAATGTTACATACATTAAGAGAACGCTGCTGGGAAAATGTAAGCATTTCTGTTTATATATAGCAGAAAATGGATCACCATTTTCTCTCCCGACCCCTCTCCCTTCCCAGTATTGCTGAAATCTAATCCGTTTAGAGATACGACACCGATAGTTATAATGTTATTGTTGGGTAATAATAATAATAATAATAATAATAATAATAATTAAGACTTTATTTAGAGAAGGTAACTCAGTTAATTACAGAACTAATCTACCTTGAGGCCTTCTATCTGTTATGTACAATATATACAGTATATACAACATGATGTGAAGAATCTGGCTTGACACTAAATAAGTGATTTTAAAAGTCAAACTATCAAGCCTGGAACACATGCACAGGCATCTGTGAATGCATAACATAAACATATATAAAATATCATCCTGCATTGAAAAATTCAACTGAAAATGATGCAAAATTATAGAAAAGCAGGCGGTATTTATTGTACTAGAACTGTTCAATTTTCTAAAGATTTCATCTATTTGAGACATTGATTATGAAAAGAAGAAATGCTAGGAGCCTGCCTTCCTGATGTCACTGGGAATGTTGTTCCATACCAGTGGACCAGTATATTGAAAACTTTTTTTTCAATAATTCCTTCTTTGGCCTTAGTATAATGTAATTTTTGCTTCTTATGGACCTTAAATTTGGAGTACCATTAGCATCTCTTTGGTGAAAGATATTACTTGGAATGGCTTTTCTGGATACTTCATACATCAATTCAGCCTTTCTAAGAAATATTCTTTCACGTATTGTTAAAACCTTTATATTGTTCATTGCATCCTGGAAATTGTCTATACATTGATCTAGAATTAAATGGCAAGCCCTCTTTTGGAGTCTTAAAAGTGTTAATGTTATGTTTGAATTAGAGGTATTACCCCAAATTACATTACAATAGTCCAGATATGGCTGAATATAACTTTTGTAAAAGATGACCCTATACTGAAGAGGAATGTATGTTTTGATTTTCCTCAGTAGCCAATGATAAGAATTAACCTTTTTGAAATGTATTTAATGTGAATAGACATAGATATCTTATATTGTAGATCTTTTAATAAATGAGTTTTTAAATTTCATGCGGCTGTCTGTGGTGGACCTAAAGCAAATCAAAGCAATGGAGTAAGTTCGTTGCTGTGATGGCAGCTTATTTACATCAAATGTGTAACAATATAACATGTTATTTATAGGTAAATAATGATATAGGCCCCTGTGTGCTTTGTAAATAGCAGAAAAGAAAAGTATAACATTTCTTTATTTCTCCCTTTCTTTCTTTTTTCTTTTAGACCCAAGGCAGTGGTCTCATCAGGAGACTTCCTGTACACCTACATTGGGTCACAAACATCAGAGGTTACCTGCACTGAAATGCAGGCCTTTGAAATTCCCATTTCCTGTTGCCTGGAGCAAGTTAATTTTTACACAGGCAGGAAAATATCCAGATGTAGCTTGCCCATCTGGAAAGTACATCTTAAGGACCAACCCTGTAACTTTTGAGAGAGGTGGGGGTTTGGGTTTTAAAAAAACTAACTTCCCATGATTCATTTGAAAAAAGAACCATATACATTGACTGTATTAGTTGAACACAATTATTTTTTTAGGTAAAAGAATACTTTGTCATTTGAACATTTTTTTTGCAAGTAATTGAATATTTTAATTTTATACTTAAACTTTTAAATGAAAATCATGAGCCCACACCTGGCTGATTGTACATAGTTATGCCATTTTTATCTTTTAATCATTATATAATCATAATTATATCATCATTCATCAGACAACTCAGCTGCAGGATGGCCTGTCATGTACAGCTTCAAAGAACCAGTAATCACTGCTCAGATCTTTTGAAAGGAGAAGAAGAATAGCTGAGTATTGCTAATAACGTGAGTGGGAGTAATTATGTGATTTAATATTAGGGTATTTTGATGTGACCCCTGAAAAGTAAATTCAATTACATATCAAAATCATTCAGATCCAACAAGCAGGTTTAAAAATATGGCAAATTAATTTCAAATGATCTTTGTAACAAGTGTAGCTCAGGAATCATTTAACAAATTCTTATGCAGTATGGTGTATAGATTATCTCATAGGACTTGATGTATCTTTTATCATACTTGCCATAATGTGATGTGTCAAGTGAAAAACAAAAGTTTTGACTCTCAAGTTTCCAGTGTTTCAATAATCTTAGGAAGAAAAAAAGAAGAATTTTTGTAGGGAAAAAGTTCTGTTCATAATTGAATTATAAATCTGAAGATTGCATACATCCATGTTAGTACTATGACCGTGTGACAAATGTATATCACTGACCTACATTTCACAATTTACTGGCTTAGGTTAAGCTTATGCATTTAACTTATGATCAAATAGGTTATTAGCACCCTAGATATATATATTGTTATACCTAGATTCATGAAACTTGTTGAAGGAATACATCTTGATGAGTGCTATGCTTTATTGACAAAAGTAGGTCACTGTGACCTACATTTCACATTTCACTGATTGGTTAAATTTTATTTCAAGTTTATTTCTCAGGCTTTGTTTATGCTAGAATCATCAAACTATGCGATTCCATGCATCTCTGTTAGTACTATACCTGTACAAACAATACAGAATGTCACTGTGACCTACATTTCACATATTATTGTCTTAGGTCAAGTTTTGTGTTTGGCTTATGGCCAAATAGGTTTTTAGCACCCAATAATATGTAGATTCATGAAAACCGGTGATGCATCTTGATGAGTATTACCGCTGCAATACAGAAATAGGTTACTGTGACCTATATTTGATGCTCCACTGACTTGTGTATACATACTGTTACGGGGCTCCCAGGGACCTGAGCTTCCAGGTCTTATATGCATGAAATTCTCGAATGACACATTGTTTGTCCCAGTGAAGCAATGCTGTGACATGCCATATTTTCCCCCAGGAAGCTTCCCCTTTTCATAATCTGGTTAGTCATGGCCATTCTGCACAACGGCTAAAGGCTAGACTTAAGTAAATAGGCGAGAAACCAGTGTGACTTAATAGCAGTTAGTCCTTATCATTGCAGTTATATTGAGAAAGGACTGCCCCTTTAACATATTTCAAAGAAACCACATTCTTCTGAGTGTGTATGTAGGCACCTGCAATTGATTGGCAAATAAACAAGGCTATATTTTGTTGTAACAATGTTCAAAATTATATTGGTGATGGTGTGAATATAAGTCGTTAATGTAATCAAAACTTTTTCTGAGTCTGATTGGAACAATATTATCAATTCTTTGATATACCATGATAATAATAATTCCTATATGTTTGACTTCTGTATGGCACTACAGTATCAGTAGAAACTTTTTTAAAAAGAGTGCACAAAAGTATGTTGACTCTCGAAAATGAGTTGGCAAAATCTGTTTCATTTTGCAGGAAACAGACCTGTTACGAAATGAACAAAGGGAACAAAAAAACAAGGTGAAAGTGCCATTTAAATGGTGATATTTGAGTATGAGTTCCTAAAGTGTGTTTTAATTCATCTAGCCAGCAGTTTAAAACTACAGTCTCATGCTACATGTATTTAGGTACCATACATGTGCCAATATTAATTTCATTTTTTCTTTAGAGCCCACATTTTATCTCATCTTTATTTCTTAGGTTCAACCCATAAGGCATTTAACACTATTTACTAATTAACATATTTATTGTGAATTATTTGTTTTGCACATATGTTGCTGCTGGGTATATTTTTTTCATTCTTCTTTGTTTAATTTAATAATGGTAATTCATACACATACACACACAAACGCACATGCACACCCACACACATCACACATGCATATACAGTGTGACCCCGCTATAGCACGCTCTGTTTTAACACGAATTCGGATATAACACGGTCATGGTGTGGCTCCCGAAATTTCATATACATGTATTTTTCTCGTACACGAAAAAAACTTCTTTCTTAAAAGTACGAAAAACAAAAAAGTTTATCATTTTAGGGAAGAGATCATGTATGAATAATACAAGACGATCGTTGCATGACTCCTGAAATTTTATATGCATTTTTCTCATACACAAAAAAATAGTGTTTTCTTCTTAAAAGTACGAAAAATAACGTGTAAAAAGTTTATTCAAGAATCGCGCAGGGCTTCGCCAATGTCGCAAATTGCGATTTATTTTCCCTTATTGGCAGCAAAATATGCCATCTGGCGATTTTTTTTTATTGGCGACATTGTTGGCTGTTTAAACTTGTATATACAACCATTGGTTTGGAGTGGAGAAATTCAGAGGCCCCATGAAAGAAAGTGGCAGAGTTGATATAAAATGCACTGAAATTTATCTATTGTTACATAAACAAATTCTTTGTCCATATTGACAAACCAACTTAACAGTGCATTGTTATATCATAATCCGCTTATGTTGACATCTAGCATGAGTTCTGTATGTTTTGAGATATCCACTTTTTTCGAATTTACATTTCTGGCAGCGGAGATCAACCGGACGAGGCATTATCTCATAATCTATCTTTCGTCAGATTTTCGGCCGCTCAGTAGTAATTAATATATTTACCTAGACTGACTTTTGTATGTGGATGGTAAGTAAAATTCCTCTTTTCACTCAGAATTAAATCCTTCAGAACATTCCCATTTTCTGTAGTAGTCCCTGTCATCAGACCAGAACACTGCGTCTCCATCGTCGATTGACCCTTTAAATTTCTGACGCATGCGTGGAAGGCAGCATCACTCCAATACCACAAATGTAACAAAACAAAAACAAAAAACAAAATAACAAAAAAAATCTCACTTGTCTATTCAATAGGCAGGGAGGAACAGTAACTACAATTGACCATACCACGGCTAATTCATTTTATAAAAAAAATGTACCCAGATGAAATAGTAA
Source organism: Megalonaias nervosa (assembly GCA_016617855.1). Taxonomy (NCBI): domain Eukaryota; kingdom Metazoa; phylum Mollusca; class Bivalvia; order Unionida; family Unionidae; genus Megalonaias; species Megalonaias nervosa. The sequence goes on from JAECUM010005226.1 coordinate 24,883, forward strand.
CTGAAATTTTAAAGAAAACATTACCTTTGAAACACCGATTGTTATGAAAACGTACTAAGCAAATGGGAAAAAAAATCAGTCTCAGTCATGCAGTAAAAGTTTTTGATGTTGCTGCCACAATAAGAAACGGGCATTTCTTTGGTTCTCCAAAGCTGTTCTTTAGCGGTGACTTCAATAATGCATGCAACCTTCGTCAAAGAAAGCCGACTACAATCTTCAATAAAAACAAAGAACCTTACTTCAAAGGAAGTCATTACCAAGCTTAAATAAAAGCAATGGAATCTGATGGATTGTTTCATTTTCCAACGTGACTGGAACACTTTTACTGTGCTATGAAAGTTTCCTTTTTATAGGAAAAAAGTTTATGCTTATGAACTCTACCGACGGCGCTTAAAACGCAAACTTTTACCGACTTAGGACGTACTGAAAAGTAAATGTGCTTCGTCATTCTTTACGTGATTGTGCTATTTTTCCACTGAATTCAGATCTATATAATCTGTGACAAAATTATTGATTATTTTAAGTCTGTGTGTGTGCATATTTTCGATGGAATTACTTCTATTGTGGATTCAATGTATGTGACGTGATTCGCGGGTGAGTACAGGGTGTTGATACTTTGTTCATTGCTATACATTAGACATGTATATATAAACAGTATACACTTATATGTACCAATGCGTGGTTCTCTGAATAAAGTAAAATGTTATAGATGCCTTCTCTGTTCTCACTACAGGTGTATTTCTCATTTAATATGCATCGATTTAAGATAATAACTGTGCCAATGAAGCACGTCTTTTTACGCCCGCATTTATTACCTACCCATCCACCCACCCCACACATTTTTTCAGGTACATGCATCATTTTCTTCAGCTAACTGACCTGGTTGTTTATAACACGGTTCAGTCTATAACACGGCCGGGTTCTATGGCTCCCAACTGCCGTGTTATAGCGGGGTCACACTGTATATATATATTGTCCAGGATTCTTTATCCTGAAATTCTGCTGAGAGCCCTGCTGTTACAGCAATATCCATGAAATTTAATGAGAAAATGCATCTTGATTTGTATGTCAGCATCATTTCAAAAGAAGGTTACTGTCATTCTTTAGGGGCAGAAAGTTTGGAAAATCCACGGTTGTCTCTAGGCAACCAGCTTTGAAAATATGATCATACATCAGGTTTTTCTGATTGCCTAGAAAAATAATTAAGTTTCCACCCACATAGTTAGTCCTAATTGCATACAATGCTTGTAACTCACCATCAGTCCTGCTAATGGAATGTCTCGCACATGTTAACACTCATGTTTAATCTGTTTGAGATCAAGAAATTTGGTACCTGGGTGGCAGAATGATCGAAAGTGCTGTCCTTTACTGATCACTGCCATCTCACATCTGTCCGCATGGGTTCAAGTCTTGGGCTTGGCCAAGAAAGCTGGGTGTGAGAAGGCTTTCCAGTAGCTTCCTGTGTGTCAGTAGTTCTTACAAGGGTTTTCCCAGGTTTTTCCTCCACCATTTATCCTGGCTGCCATGTATAGCCTATCACACGCTAAAAAATGGCATTAAACCCAAAACAACAAGAAGATAAGAAATTTTTCCTTTTTTGACAGTGTCTTGTTGTCATTCAGCTTTCTAGTAGTTGGCTACTCCAGACCAGAAACTTCTTAGTTTTCAGCATTACAGTTCATGGTATCATTAAGCTTATACTGTTAATCCTGTGTAAAAACTTTAATGCAGCTGTTCACTTTCCGAGTGAGAGTTTTGTTAACCCATTATCCTTGAAGCCAGTGTAATATGCAGGAACAGTTGTGATTGGTTGATTATTTAAATGCCATATTCCTTTAGCTAAAGTTAGCCAACCAAAGCATCTATCACATGCTGTACAACGAGGGACTACTTTGTAAACTGACAAAAGAGAGAGCATAATACATGTACTGGATCATAAACATTGTCAAACCGAAGATGACAAAAGACAAACATTTGCGAGTTTTGTTTCTTTAAATGTTTTCCCTGAGAGGCTGGAAGTGTGGACTGTGATTATTTAATCTGATAGCAAGTAGCAGACACATTAGATTAGTGTGGCCTCTCACCAACAGCAATCACCCAACATGTACTCAACTGTGGGATTATATAGAGATTATTTGGGCATCAGTTACCCAGAGGGACAATTCATCAATAAAATATTTGTCACTGGGTTCCGTCTGAAGCACTGTTTATGCTAGAATCACCAAACTTCTTGATTGTGTGCATCCATATTAGTACAGTACCACACCCTTACATCCAAAGAAAGTCATTGTGACCTATATTTAACGTTTTACTGGCTTATGTTAAATTTTTGCATGTAGCTCATGACCATATTGGTGTTTTATCTGTTGTATAACACTGTTATTCCTCGAATCATGACACTTCATATTTCACTGACTTTGCTTCAGTTTAACATTTTTATTGTTTATGCTTTAATCATTAAACTAGGCAATTGATATATCTCTCTTAGTACTACACCAATTTCAATTGGATCATGTTTATTGTTTTTTAATAGCACTTTATTTCAGGGTTTTCTTGAGAGAGAATATAGTCTTTAATATGGTTCAGTATTCTAGTTGACTTGGGTTTGCTCGGTAAATACGCTGCACAAGGATCCAATCATTTAGAACAAAGACAAAACTTTTCTTCAGTGGGAAACTAAAGGTACCATGCAATTATAAAGCCCTTTTATTCTAATAACACCTGCAAGTAACAAAGAATTATTATAATTCAGGTATGATTTAATACCTGCCATATTCCCAGATAGTGTTAGGTTGGTTTTTTTGAGATTGTGCTTGTCATTGTGTTTTAATCAATCTGCCTCAAGGCTAAAATCATCCTGAAAGCATGGGTCAATTAAGCATTTTAACAAGGTTAAGATAACCAATAAGAATAAAGAGAACTAGTCAGAATGTTCAGTTCATAGTGTCGAATGTTACAGGTGGTACTCATGTTTCCATATAGTACATCCAGAGTGACTTATGTTGATATTTTCTTTGGAGTATGTACAGCAGCAGGGAGGGTGAACAGACTCTAATTGGGATACCCTGGAATTCCAAAAATAAGGCTTCCCACGGAAAACTACAAAATATATAAAATTATGCTAATAAACTCCAACCAACCCCTCTAGCTTTTTCAATAATTTTCCTGATTTTACTAGCAAATCTTTGTTGCTGATGTTTGGAACTTATTTCCCATTTTTTTTTGCAATTTTCATAGCTTATCATTTACTGGTCGGGTACTCATCGAGAGAATTAATCACCCTCCCTGCTACTGTGTTTTCCAGTCAAAAATGTTATCGAGACCTATACGATATCTCGAACGAGGATCATGTAAATTTATCGTGATAAATCCGTTGTGCTTTTGAGAAGAAAGTTTTTAATTTAATTATGTCCATATCCCCTGAACACCAAGTCTGATGAATGTTTCGCAGAGTATATGTATCGACTCCATTAAACACAACTAAAAGATTACAATTGTCTCTATCACTTTAGGTATTTGTGTATATCACTGAGTAACATATATCATATCAGTGTTTTTGTGTCTGCCTCAGGAAAATATCCGAGCTGGATTTGATTGTTTGTCCAGCATCACATCATCATATACTACGAGATTATTAATACGTCCATCGAGATCATCCACAGATGGAGCTTCATCAATATTGGTGATAAAATCAACAATATCACTATCATCTTCATCCAACGACTTCGCTTCTTCATTAAAATCTTTAAGCACATCATAGCATCACTGATCATCTACGGAAGGTGCCACCAAATACAACTTATCCCACTTTAGCCATCTAATTATCAGATTAAGCAATAATTGCGTCTTACCAGACCCAGATGGATGTATTATAATTGCTGTGATAGAATTTAGTAATGCTCCATGATGCTTGATTGACTCTTGCTTTCGTGTCGCTGAGAATTCAATGACATCCATGTTGTACAAATATAATAAATAATATGAATTTATATTGTGTTTGATGCAGAGCATCCACCCCCACCAGTGGATTAACAACAATAATAACAAAAACTAAAAAACTTGCACTTAACAGGCAAGTGTGTGAAATGTGGTATAAGCAAATACAAATTTATTTCGTCTCATATGAAGACAGGTGGTGATATTGCTGCTTCACTGGGAAAATTACCAGGGACTCCATGGGCTAAATACCCAGGAGGCAAACATCTTCCTGGATATAATTATTTTGGTCCTGGAACCTGACTTGATATCCGACTTGATGAATGAGATCAACCAAGACCCAGAGAGTATCCAGTAAATGCGATTGATCAAGCGTGCTATATTCATGATGTTGCATATAAAAATAAAGATTTACAACAATGACATATTGCAGATGTGAAGTTGATTCAGTCGTTAAATTCCATAAAAAATAAATCTCTCACAGATAAACTTGCTAGCTTCCTAGTAAAATCAGCAATGAAAGGTAAACTAATACTAGGAGCAGGTAATTAATCATAGATAATTATTATAATGGAATTGATTTATTATAGTCCAAGAGGATATTGGAGGGGTAAAGCGGCGATTGGTAAACTTGCTGATGCAGCAAATGTCTCACGTTCTGTTGCAGCAAATTGGTTAGGATGACAGGCAATATGGCAAATTTATCTACCACCACCTAAAAAAATTCAGTATGCACATTTTGATGTCAGTACTCCCAATGAAGTTCATCAAGCTTATATTTTGTTTTTACCTCATGATACTATTAAAACACGTAGACATCAATCACGCACATACAAATACGCATTAACTGTTGTTGATGTTGCAAGTAGATATAAAGAAGCAGAACCATTATCAACAAAAACAGCAGCTGAAGTTGCATCTGCCTTTGAATGAATTTATCAACACGGTGGTCTACTACAGGTTGACCCTGGCAAAAAATTTCTTGGTGCAGTATCATCTCTGATGAAAATCAGATGAGGGCATACCGCAATTCATTGCATTCAGGCAATCGTAGAACGATTTAATCAAACACTTGCTGAGCGGTTATTTGGATATCGATATGCGCAGGAAATATCCACTGACCTTATGTCCGTGGACAAAAGATCTCGTGAATGGATTGCAAGACTACCAAGTGTGATAGCTGCATTAAATAGTGAAATTACTCGTGCAACTTCCATGAAACCCATCAGCGCGATCACAAAAAAAAATAAAATATACCAATACAATGACGGACGTGACTCTTCCTCAAAACAACCAGTATTAGGTAATGTGACTGTAAGATACTTATATGAACCTGGTGAACTTGAAGGTGGTAAAAAAAGAGCAACTGATCCTATTTGGAGTGTAACCACACATAAAATTTGCAGCGTGGTAAGATCCACGGGTAGACCTGCAATCTACAGACTAGATTCAACTGCCCCTCAGCGTGGATTTGTATGTGAACAGTTACAAGTAATTCCTGAAGATACACAATTACCACCGCCTTCACTTCTGTAAAAGCAGAACACTAGAACCCCTACGTCGATTACACTCAAGACAGGTCAATATCACATTTTCATGTGTGTGACCGAGATTACTATTAATTCTATCCATGGTGAATTGTTTTGGATTATTATTTTATACTGCCACATCATTAATGTATTACAGCTTGCACAATGATTATTCTGTTTTTGTTTCAGTGTCATGATAAAATCAACATCGAGATCAAATTCTCTATTTTTTTTTTTGTCAGATTGATGATAACCAACTAATTTTTTCTTGACATCTTTAATGTTTATATCAGTTATTTCCTCGTTCATTTCGTGATCCATAACAACTCGTTTTAGCTGATTCATTTCTCTGACTCTCGAAACTGCCAAATAAACTAAATTTGAACATTCAATCCAATCATCAATGATCCAGATCTTAGTACCAGAAATAGTTAATCCCCGTGATGAGTGAATCGTCATGGCGTACCCTAACGTCCTCGGAGATTTATCCATCGTTAATGTGTTCTTATCTGCGCTAACATCAACAACAACATCATTAAGAACGAGTTTTTGTTTTTCATTGGTTCCTGGAATATCTACTTTGACATTTTGTTTTCGAGTATCTGTTGGACGATAACATAACAGAACAGGCAAATCCAAAAATCTTTCCTTGTGTAACAGAAATAATTTCTCCTGAAGTGTATCACGAACTATCTTCCTACTTGTGACTATCAAATCAGTGGGCTTCCATAAATTCCAAAAATCATTCATCACAGTTTCTGGAATTATTTCACGCTTTGTCTTACACTGAATTCTACCTGGCTGCAGTCTGATCAATCTTTTAAGTTCTTTCAGCGCTTCATCAATAGCTCTATAATCATCAGTTGTCTCCTCATAATAATCTACAAATTTTTTCAGCCATTCGTGTGGAGATGATCCAGTAAAAGGTGGTGGTTGACCATGATCACCACACATAATAATCTCAGTATTTCTCGTTAACAACCAATCAAGAAATATTTTTAATACCTTCAACGATACCGTACAGATCTCATCCCAAATAATAATATTAGGAATATGTCTCTCACCCATTTGCTCAGGAGTCCACGTATCTCCATTCCATTGAAAGAAACTGATAAGTACACGAATTAACTCCACGCTCGTTCATTTCATGAGCTAATCTGTGTGGGTGTGAGTATGATCATATTGATGGAGTTTGAATAACTCTTACGAAATAATTCAATCACACATGTTGTTTTACCTGATCCACCACATCCATTAAGATAAACAGTCTTATGACGAGTTACGGGATCAAATACAGAGGGAGCCGATGATAATTCTGATAAACCATTATTTTTATAAAATATTGCTTCTGGTTTATAATCAGCAGAAGCAGAATAATCCAAGATTTGTTCTCGTTTTATCCACCAACCACCCCAATCAGCATGATCACCGATACCAAATTGTTTCAGTGATTCCAAATATTTTCTGGTGATATAAAATGAATCTGTAGTGACCCTAACCGCGGTATCAGCAAATTGAATAATCATTGATAATAAATTTATCGAAACATAAGCAAGCATTGAAGATCTTAAATGAATAAACTGCGGTGATTCACCTTCGATGTAACTTACAATTGTACCTAATTTAGTTCCATCAGACAAATAAGCATTTTCTCAATTCACAAATGTATTTTTCGATGTTGTATCGGCAGTAATAAAATCCAATTCAGCATCATCGATGAACAATGTTGTTTGTGATCATATGATCCACTTTGAGTGAATTTACCGAATTATTTTCTGTCCTAGATTTTTTGCGGTTTTATTTTCATAATCGGTGTTACGTATATGTAATTAAATTGTTTGTGTATTAGTTTTGAAATTCTTTTTATTTTATTTTTGTTTCATTACATTTTATTGTAATGATTATTTCCATGGGATTCAAAATTCTTTTTCAGTAATTCGATATTTTCTTTTAGTAAATGTTGTTTATCTAAGACGTAAAACGTGTTACATGAGAATTATTTTTAGTTAACCTAGTTCGTCTTGGGTTGGGAAGTTCGTAAACAGGAAGTTAAAATGATTGGTCAGTATCAAGGCCATACTTTGCTTGCATGATCACCATGTGTAAACTGCATTTTTTTATTATTGGTTCTTAATTGGGGCTACACGGGTGTACGTGATAAATGTCTTGTAGTAAGAGACCACATGACCCATCTCGCGAGACTGAAATGATGTTTTTGGGGTTTAAATACACATTCTTAATATTTTTCTTGGAGAGTCGTTTTAACATCTTGAAGGAACAAGGTGTTTTTTTTATTTGTTGCCAGATTGTTTGTTTTTCATTTGTTTTTTGGATTTAATAATTTCTTCTCTAGGAAAATCAACAAGTGGACTTTTTTTATAAAAAATTCTGAAAGATATTCATGGAAATTTATTCTGGAATTATTCGGAAACAAAAACTGATTCAACTGAGGAATTGTTGATCGTACATGGACCACATCTGACATCATCACCTTCCATATTTGTATGTCGTCGAGATTCAAACCTGGATTCTAATAGAACTATTTAGTGATAGGACTTGTATTTTTCATTTTTAGGATTAAATTTTGGATTATATTCATAAACTGTAAGTCCTATTTTCCAATTTTTACATTGTTTTCTAGGGAAATAAATTATTTTGTTAAAATATACAAAGCTTGTTGGCTTTCACTCTTTTCTTTGTTACTGAGTAAGAGCCCTTGTCACGTAACAGTCGGTCATATCAGGATTTTCATCATCGGAGTATTTCTTCTGTGGTGGTAATCAAACTTGATTTTGAGAATTATATGATAGCTTCAGTCAACATCAGAGAAATCAAAATACCTCAATCAAGCATAAATCTCAACAACACTATTGGAACCTTTCATTTTTCTGAAAAATGTCTTCCAAACCAAACATAAACGATCGGATGTAGATTCCGACTAAACTCAAATGACAAATTTTAGCAAATCCTGTCATATCAAAATCAGGTAATGGTCTGTTTATCAAAACTCTAACCATTTCATGGGTTGGATGACCATTTCGTTTGAAATAGAACATTCTCCGAACCCAAGAAAACTTCCTGGATAAGCCGCTACCATGTCAGCCGATACAACATTTTTATGATCGTATTTTGTATTCCATAAACCTCCATGACCATACTCTATACAACTCAGTTGAATGTCCTTGAGAAATTCCTGTCGTGTTGGCATCTATGAGTTTTTCTTTTGAGCAGCATGTGCAGCAACCGATGGAATGGTAAAACGAATACCGTGTAAATGTTCAAGATCATTATTCGAGTACTTAAACATGAGATTTTTCATTTTGTTGGGAGATATTCTGTACGGTACATATCTCTGTTAGGTCATACAAACTGGTCATTACAGGAATCTTCAGAACTCGAAAACAACCAAACAGAAACGGGATCACTCTTGCTGATATTTCTGATAAAATCAAACATATTACCGTTGTAGAATTTAATAGTTCGATCTCATGGAAATATTACATCACTCATCCACACATATGAATTATGATCAATAATCACTATTGGATTTCCTGGTGATTTATATTTCGACTCATATAAAATTTCACCTGTTAGTGTTTTTTCTGTTGTTGAAAATTTTAATTTTCTTGCTAACTCAGCAACATCGTTGATGGACGCTCCGGTATCTTTATCTGTTTCTGCCCAATCATTTATTTTTTTACGCCTTAGATCCGTTAAACTGTTTCCTCGTTTTGATTTTGTAAAATGTTCTGTAAATCATTCAGCAACACAATTCAGTTTAGAAACTTCCATCGGAAGAAGTTTGTCAATGTCAGGTTTATCATTTAGTGTATATATCACATAAACAACTGCAGTTACAGGATATGTCTGTTCATAATATGGTCTATCAATTCCAGTCAGTATTCCTGGTTTTGAATTTTTATTTATCATTACAATACCTCCACTATGACCCAGACGAGACATGGGAACAGGATCACGTTTGTCACGGATAATCCATGTGTCATCTGTCACCACAATAAATTTTATTTGAAAAATATATTTTCATGCAGCGTTGAGATAATTAATAATTGTCACTGCTCGTTTATCATTCATTGTAGCATTGACAACGCCACTGGCGTCGTGTACAATTCTGAATGTTGACCATACAGGAGCTGCACCATTATCGCGAAATTCTTTCTTGACTTCACTGATACGATTGATTAAAGTTTTATTTGTTAAATCAACCAAAGCTCGCCTTAGTAATTGAGGGGTTATTCTGTCGAGATTGAATCTGGCTTTAGAGGGCTTAATCGCAGATAATCTCATAAATTCCTCCATATTATAATTAAGCCAAATATGTATTTAAATTAAAGTTTGATTATATATATGAAGATTGAAGCAGATTCAGATTCAGATGTATTTGTTATGTTTATTCTGATTCGGATTCATTTGATTTTATTCTGACTCTGATTCAGATTCAGAAAATATTTTTATTTTAAACAAATATTTATTATATAGTGAATTCCGAAAATATTGATTTCTGAGATTAAAAAATTAAATGACGAGGATATAGAATTATCAGAACAATTGGACCATGATAAAATTATAAATGATCTGGAAGCGCTACAGGAACGGAAATATGATGGAAGATATACATTAGCAGCCGAGTATAGATTCATTAAGTTACTTCAACAGGCCATGAAACAATCTCTACTTTATGTCGATGATGAGGATACTCAAAAATTTGTTTCACTTGCAAATGTGATCGAAAAGGTTAGGTCAAAGTTATCACGCGAATATGAAACAAAAAAGATTATGAGTTCATGTGTGCGACAGCTGAAAAAATTTATGTCTGATCGTGATCGTGAAACAATCCATTGTAAAGTCACTGACGAAAGTCAAGAAGGATAATAAAAGTGACTAAGGTTCAGATTATACTATCTATTTTCAATCTGATAAGAATCAAATTATAGTATTTATGTTTATTCTGATTTATTTTTTTATTGTTTAGTAAAAAAAAAAAAATTTCATTATAATATTTATTCAGTTTAGGTTTTATTCTGATAATAATATTTATTCACATTCAGCTTCTGATAATATTTATTCTGACACATATTTATTTTTTATTTTTATTTTTCATTCAGATTCAGATTCTGATTATAATATTTATTCTGACTAAGATTCTGATTCTGATTCAAATTCAGATTCTGATTCAAATTCAGATTCAGATTTATTTTTTTTTGTTTTTTTTCCATTAATTCAGATTTTTTTACCACATCGATGATGTCATCGATAATCTTTTTATGAATTTTGTTTAGACAATAATAACACACCATCAGTTGTTGTGCAAAGGTTAGTTTTTAATCTCTGCAATTATTCCCGATATCGTCATTGATTATATTTATTCATGTAATTTAATTTGTTGAGGATATGCGATCTCACATACAAACTTATTGCCAGAACTTCCTGACGTAGGTCAAGCAAGTGTCTGGCCTGGTCAGTAAGTCTAAAATGTATCTGTGACAACAGTGGATTATGACATCGCAGATAAACTGGATTAACTGGCACTGATACAATTAAAAACCCAGGAGGTTCTTCGGGGGTAAATGAATATAAAATATATCCTTGTTATGCTTGGGTGGATTATTCAGTATCTACGAGATATCTTCCATCGATGGCGTCACACACCAAATTAACTGCGATTATCAATGTGATCGCGACAACACCTGGTGATACATGCCGACCTCCACCGTGTGAATCATTGTCATGTCTGAGAATAATTGCTGGAGGGGTTATTTTTCTCCATGCATCTACGATCTTCGGAAAGTATTCATTGATGATTTCTTTGACAGTTTTTTTTTCAGTTCATTGGCGTTAAATTCCGGAAGTTTAAATGTTTCCAGATCTGCCTCTGACAACTGAGTTGTTGTGGTTGAATATCTGATCAGGAATACTTGTTTAGCTGATAAACCATCGATTTTATCATCGTCACCTTCACTCACTAATTGTATAATTTTCTGATGATAATTCTCGAAATCCGATGTTAATTTATTTAGGCGTTCTATTTGCTTGATAATTTCGCCCTTCAGATAATTGCTAACAGGGAGGTATTTGTTAATATAACGAGTGAATGACTGGCTTAGTTTGTCACTCATCTGTTTGTGCTCAGTATTAATGATTTTGAAATGGTTTTTGAGATCATTTAACCGAAATGAATATCCTCCATGATTCCATACCAGAGAACGGGATCCTTCTCCCTTGATTTGAAATGCTAATTTGAGTTTTGGTATTGATGTCCATATTTCGTAATCCGGAGTTTTTTCCAAGTACACTTTATTGTGTGTGGTGAAATCAACTCGTTTAGGTTCTGGTGGATCTTCATATGTCAGTGGAACTTCTGGCCATCCTAATACAGTTCTGATCAATGATTGATATATATCTACGGCATAGTCAGGTGTTGATATTTCTGTCGCAGCTGATAATGTTGGCTCATAAACCGCAATAGCGATTTTAGATTCTTTTCCTGTGATAGATTTAATTCTGCGTTGGAATTCATCATTGATCTGTTCGATTTGATAACTACCAGCAGGAATACCGACAACTTGGCAATCTGGAGTTCCATCAGATTTATTTTTATAAGAGAAAACTAATGAGTTATTTGCGGATAATCCACCAAACGATTTTGATCTTATATTGGACCAACTGTGATATACTCGCAATTGTGCTAATGCGATTTCGCTGGCAGGAGTGGCCATTGGAAAAACAATATCGAATTCAGGATTAGCTGAAATCGTTGATATCATCGTAGTTGTCGGTGGTTTTGTATTAGCGACGATTTGTTGGAGGAGTTCTTGTGGAGTAGTCATTATTATTATTTACTTGATTTTAAATCAGGAAGTAAATTGACTTTGTCAGTGTCATAGTAAACCTTAATCATTCTGCGAATTCTTGATCTGATATTGCTCCGTCACTGAGTCCTGATGATATCAGTGATGATAATTTGGCATATGCGTGTGTTGCTGCTGATAGCAATATTTGAGATTCATGTAATTTATCAGCCGCACACGTAGATATCTTTTTTGCAATTATGTTAAGAATACCAGCAATGCCGGTTATAACTGCAACACCAATTCCTATTATTGGTGCTATTATATATGTGGCTGATAATGATCCGATTATAGTTGCTGTTCCAGCAATGATCACAGATGCAGAATAAACAATTATATCAGTAACAATGATACATCTACGGTATTTTTTTATTTTCATTGTATACTCGTCATTGATGTATTTTAGTTGGGTCTGTAACAAACACACTTGCTTGTATCTGTATTTGTTTACAATATTCAGATCTGACATTGATGACAGAGTCATTGGTGAAATCATATACTTGATATTAAGTAATCAATTTAAGTGTTTCAGGGACAAATTCCAGGCACCACCAGTAAGACGCTGCGGTTATTTATTTATCAGATGGTTCCAGTATAAATATTTCTTCGGCATCTTTATTTAATACAGTAGACACGCTTCCAGAAAAATTATCAGTTGAATGATGCCATGGAAATGTGGTAAATATCCTGAATTTTGCAGCATTGAACACAGACAGCCTATGCACACCAGTGACTTCTGCGGTATGTTTGATAGTGTTATTTTGCTGTGACCATGTTGATGATCCTGATAATACTGTGTATACGATATTGTTAATCTGTTTATGAGGAATTTTAATCAGATTAGTTTTTTTAACGATATCAGGAATTCCGCTGATAATATCTTCTAGTTTTGTGTTAATTTCAGAGAGTTTTATGTCAACAACCATTGGACTTCCAAAAAAATCATCTGCGGTTTTATTAAGTTTTTGAAAATTTCTATGAGCATTTAAAAACATATTTACATGAACGTCATACTCAGCTGTTAGTGTATTTAATTTGTCATCGATTGCAGTATCTTTATCATCTACATATTTCTTTGTTGCAGTATCTTTGTCGGATGTTGGTTCTCTTAAATCAATGATTTTATTTCCATGTTGAGTGCACCTGTCATTGTATTACCAGTGGATCGTAAACGATCAGAAACACTTCTTGTAATTTCATTTCTGATGGTTGCGATTGATACATTTGAGTCTCTGATTCTACCACCGTCAGTAAATAGTGGAATATTATCTGTGGTATCACTGAGAACTCTACGAATTATATTGATCCACTTAATATTACTCATTTTTAGAACACCGTATCTATCTTGGAAAACAACAACTTCATCTCGGTCAACTCCAGAAAGATTCATAATGTCAGCAAGTTCATCTTTTGTAGCGAATTTCAACAAATCGATATCTTCTTTCTTCATGTCTTTGATTGAGGATCTTCCATAGATATCAACCATTATACAATTAGTGATTATTTAAAACAGAACTCGTATAATCACTTACAACTTTATGAGGTGCATCGGAAGATTTTGAAATAGCATAGAGTACAGCAAGTGATTCACGGCCACATATTGGTGGATCAGTTATTTTCTGTGTTGGTAATGTTGAATACCATACGGGAGTTTGCACTCCACTGACATATTTAAAAAATTCCTTCGGTGGTGCTAGTCCATACAAATCGAAATAAACAATTCCACGTGGATCAATCGCATACGCAACCTGGACCAGAACTTCTATCAAGATTAATGATACCAGTCTCAACACGATTTGGTTGTTTTGGTAATTGATCACGCATAAAAACACCTCTGAAATTTTTTATATTTAATCGCGCAGGAGTATCAAGTAAATCAAAATTGGACATGGGAAGGTGACACTTTGCGTTTAACGAAGTGTCCCGGGAAGTCTTAGACCTTTTCCATACCATGAATGAGGAGTTCCTGGTAGTCTTAGACCTTTCCCTTTTTTTTGGTAAGTTTTTATTCCTTTTCCTATTGCTTTCTTTAATGCCATTCCAGCAGCAGTTCCAACAGCACCTAACGCAGCAGCTTTTGCAACAGCTGGAGCTGCAGCGGCTATCAATGCTGGTATAGCTGCGAGAAGTGGAAATATACCACCTATCTTGGCAATGTCGCTAATGGCACCCACAGACAGATCAAGTCGTACACAGGTCTTTGATCATTTGGCGTCATTGAAGTGCCTGAGTTGACGTTCAGTCAGTGATAGTTTATTTGGACCACCTGAGATCTGTCCTCATTTCAGTAATATTTTTATTCCCTAATTCTTTTTCGATACAGTTTGTAGCTTTTTAATCTGACCAGGAGTCAGAATAACATTAACATGATGATATGACATTATAATATCATAAGCTATTTAATTACATGTTTTCGATTGGGGTATCAGTGACTCTCATTAGTCCACCAACACCTTCAAGCAACATTGTTTTATCGCTGAGTATAACAGCGATTACTCTGTAACCACCAGGAATAACCGGTGGACCAGGTATTCTTGGTGGTGATCGTGCTACACGAGCTCAGAAGTGTATATCAATGACAGATTGTCTGAATAAATCTAAATGTTCCAACGAAAAGTAATAGATTGGATACAGTAAAATCACGCTGAGATATCTGCAAACCAGAATAAACATTCTGATCATGCCCCATAAATGTCATCAACCGATGATAAGCACGTTCTACATGATTGTGATCAAAACTCAGTAATACTTCTTCGGATGGTTCCTGATGCCCATTTATCCTTAAAGAAACTTCACTAACTCCAAGCGTGTCAAATACCATTGGATTTCTTGTTTGTGTGTTATCTTGTGCATTTTCCTGAAATGCGATGAATATATGTCGCGGTGCTGACACTCCCTGCTGTGATGCTATCTGCCATGTAAATAAACCAACAACTTCACTTGTAATACTGTCTGTTGTCATCGTCAACCATGACAATGTTGATTTACCACCTTGATCCATGAAAGAGAGCAACCGTTGTTCTTCGGCGATCAATGGAGTCATTACTGGCATCCACAACGAAAGTTTTGTTAGCCTTACTATGCCTGCACCAACTGCGTTGGGTCGCCAGATTGCATCATTGTCGTTGTCTTTTCTAACAAGTACAACTGTATGCTTGGCTCCAAAAACAACCTTTCTGACATGTCTGCAGAATCCAAATATATGTGGTAGTGGAATCACACATGAAAACTCTTTTCATCATTTAACATTAATCTATGTGCGGCAAATCCTAAGTTGAATTCATTGTTCATTGATGCAACTTCAGTTCCAGCTGCATTCATTGTCACGTTATTGCTTTCTGGATGATCAGTTGTATCCTTTGCAAACATCATTGATGGACCAGCTGATTTCGAGTAATCATTGCTGTATCTTGCAAGGCCAAGTATCATTGTGGCAATATCGACATTTTCCAGGCATGATTCAATGTGTCTTCCGTCAATCATGTATGTGGCGCTTTTAAATAAAGCCATAATGCCATTGTTAACAAAACCAGATCGATCTAAAATTCTGTATGCTGTACCATCTGCTTGCAAAAGTCTCCCTTCTACTTCAGTGAATGCCTCAGCGGGCAAAAAATATATGCTTGTATCCTGAACTTGCAATTCGATTTTTCCATGTTGATTTGGCTCTCATGGGTCATAAGATGAATACTGACAATCACGTACCGATTCATCCTTGAGAACTGGTGCATCTATGTCGAATGTGGGATCTGATACATGCTTGAACATTTTATTATATTTGTTATTGTCTAACACGAAGACTGCTTCCTGCTATCAGACTAGCAGTTATATTTTTTTCTTTTTCTGATATGGGTACACCAGCCAACTCCACTAGTTTTTTTGATTCGCAGCTTGATTTATTATCTTACTAACATTTGCAGGCATAGCTAACTCCACTAGTTTTTGATTCGCAGCTTGATTTATTATCTTACTAACATTTGTAGGCATAACTTCTGTGCTGGGTAATTTTACTGGCTGAGGTTTTTGTCGTACTAATTGTGCTAGTCTATCCTTGATTGATGAGAATGCTTTACCGGCAACATCACCAACAGTACCGATCACTTTATCACGAACAACATCAATAGCTTTCATCCCCAGTTGCTTTGCAAATGGTATTGCTTTCGGAGCTGTCCTGCTAATTAGACCCTGAACAACATCGCTGAATCAATCTCTGTAGTGTGCTTTATATGTAGGTAATCACGAATTTATCACCCTGACCATGGTCGCTCCACGGTGAGCATTATGTATGATCATCTTGTTTTCTTGTCACTGATCTAATTGTATAACGTTAATCAATCACTGTGGTAATCATTGGCAATTTCATCGATGAGGGACCGATAAACATTAATATCCATGATACCGCCTGTAAATAATCTCTGACATATATCAGCTGCATCATTAATGATTTCTGGGGAATTATTACCAGCTTGTTTTCCGCCAGTCAGAATTTCTAATAGTTCAACATTGGCAAGGACATTATTGGGACATGGAATAATAAGACCACTTCCTTGAGTGACCCAATTGCGCAGACCACTTCCAGTTGTTTCTTTCTTATTTGGTGAATGCGATTCACTCCTTCGTCTAACTTCTTCATATTCCAAATCTTCCTTTTCTTTTTGTCTCCTTGCTCGTTCAACCTCTTTAAGATTAGACTTCATTCCTTCTTCTTTTTGTTTTTTTTCTTGTCTTACTTGTTCAATATACTCGCATACTGCATCATTAAAAGTTTCAAAATTATTAATATTTTCCGCAGATCTGATTTGCGGAATATCAATGGTGACGTGATATACGTCCCTAATCCAATCAGCAGGTCTCATATTTTTAACATGTTCGGGTTTCACATAATTATTTCTATTATAATATCCAAACACGGCAATATCAAGTTATTGGTCTCAATCTCTGATAGCGGCAGTACCTTCAGGTGTGAATTTATCTATGATGTTAATTCTGGCTCTTGGCGGAGGTCGTGGCTGATCAACTTCAGGTGGTGGTTGAGGAGGTCGAAGATGCCCAGCAATATCAACAGGCAATGTTTCAAGAGCGTTTTGTGTTGCCTCAGTTGCCTTAACAATTTGTTTTGTTGGTTCGACAATTGGTTTAAATAACCATTATGTACCCTCTGTAAATTCCATCTGAGACTCCTGACACGCTTGTAGTTGTTGCTTGACAGAATCACGGACGGGGAGGTATTTCTTAATTGCCTCTAGTCGCTGTCAAGCTAGTTTAGCTGTATGAGATTCCATTATTGATTTAATAATGATTTAATTAAGCACACACACAAAGCAGCAGGGATGGTGATTCTCTCGATGAGTACCTTATGAGTAAATGATAAGCTACGGAAATTGAAAAAAAAAATTGGGAAATAAATTCCAAACGTCAGCAACAAAGATTTGCTAGTAAAATCAGGAAAATTATCGAAAAAGCTAGAGGGGTTGGTTGGAGTTTATTAGTGTAATTTTATATATTTCGTAGTTTTCCATGGAATGCCTCATTTTTGGAATTCCAGGGTATCCCAATTAGAGTCTGTTCACCCTCCCTGCTGCTTGTGCAAAGAATTAAATCTCCTCCCCCCCCCTTGTTACTGTGTTTCTCAAAGTAAAATGCTGTCAACCAGGAGTTCTGAAATTTGATTTTGCTGGGCTTCGCTTGCTTTGCTGATGCTTTATTCCTTCCTAAATCACCTTCAAAAGAGAATCACACTTGAACACTATTCTGACAACTGAAATATTCAGGCTTTGCATTTTATATATAGAGTAAAATATGACTTTAAAAAAAATCATTGCTACTGTTCACAAGCTTGCCAATAATCTGTAAATACCAATGGCTTAAACATCCTAATTCAGTGCAGTGATGTGTAATAACTTTTGTTCTTCAACACAGGTCTAACATCTCTTTGATTTACTTATAACTTAAGACAATTGAGTTGTTCCATTTTCGTGTACTTTACCTATGCAAATTAGCACAATGGGTTCACTCACAGCAGTATTTAAAGTACTTAACACATCACACTAGCTATTGTCAGCCAGTTAAGTAATATGTAAAATGGTGGTTGTTTATACTTGACCTCTTGGTGTTTCATTGCTGCTATTTAAACTACCCAAAGGATAGTTTTACATCAGCTTCAGTTAGGACTGTTTACCATTTATATGTGCTACATGTTACAGGCATATATTGAAACAGTGGAAGCTTGGGTTTTTTATTTTAAAGATTACTGAAAATTGTTTTTGTCAAAACAACTGTGTCAGTGGGGTTTGGGAATAAAAAAAATTCATGTTTTTAGCATAACATATTGTGTTATGGAGGTATGCTACAAAAATGGCCAGTTCTATACAAAGCAAGAACAAAATTGTATTACAAATTTGGTTTATGCTTTAAACAAGACTTATAATAATAATTCTTTAATTGGCTATAAAAGGACATATAAAAAATTGCAACGAAAATGACGAGAGTGATGAAGTATAAGAAGTTAGGAATACCAGAAACCTGTGTTAAAATTCCCCAAAATACCAAAAACAATATTCCAAATTCTATGGAAGGGAGCCCCAAAATTGTTTTGTTTGAATTATCCCTGACTATCCTATACAGAATAATGAAACTCAGAGATGCATCTTGAAGAACACTACTCACTATTCAATAGTAGGTCAGTATCAGCCATATTTTATGCTTCATGGTTACATTTTTTATTTGATGTTTATTTCTTGGGCACTGTTTATGATAGAATCTCAGAATTGACAATGATATGCAGCTCTGTTACTACCACACCGCTCACTATATAGATTGTTTTTCTTTGTGAATTTAATGCCTGTTTCAGCTCATGATAGACTAGTATACTTGGTGGAGGAAGAACCTGGAAAACCCTGGGCAGAACCATTGACCCACTAGAAGTTACTGGCAAGCTTTCTTACATATCCACATTGGCCAAGATGAGACTCAAACCCACACAGATAGAGAGGAGATGTGTGAATGATGTGTACATGCAAGTGCCTTAGACAACTTTGCCACCCAAGCCCTGCTTAACAACAGAAGTCTCATTGTGACCTATAATTTATCTTTTACTGGCTTTAAATTTTTGCTTTTAGATCATTACCACCTCAGGTTTTGGCATGTTGTTGTAGTTGTTGTAGGGTTTAACGCCATTTTTCAGCACAAGATAGGCTATACATGGCGGCCAGTATAAATGGTGGAGGATGAACCAAGGAAAACCCTGAAAAAACCACCGACCTACAAGAAGCTACTGGCAAGCTTTCTCATGTACCCACATTGGCCGAGCCCGAGACTTGAACCCACACAGACAGAGGTGAGACAGCAGTGATCCAGAATGGTGAGCGCTTTAGACCACTTGGCCACTCAGGTCCCCTTTTGGCATGTATATGCATCCTATCATTCCTAGAATCATGAAACAGTGCCTGGGTGCATCATGACATGTTCTACACTCTTTTTGCCAAAAGAGGTCTCTGATCTATATTTTATGCTACATGATTTGCTACACATTTTATGTTAAAAAAAATTTTAAGGGTGCTCTCCTTATAATCAAAGGCCACTGTGCCTTACATTTACACTACTAACATGGGTTAAATATTAAATATTTTTTATGATCCTAGCCTACTCAGAAGGCCCCTTCTGACCAATGCAATTCTAAGTAGGCCACATAGACATGTTCATTCAATGTTAAATTTTACATATTAATGACTATACATTGTATATTGTGTGATATGTTACCCTCAGCAAGTTAACTGTGTATTGTACATGTAAATGAATACAGGAATCAGGTGTGTGGATTTCATTCAGCATGCTTTTCATATGAAGCCTTACCTGTAGTGATTCATCAAGGTAATTATTGATGCATAAACTCTGTACTGCTGGCTGGCTGGCTGTCACTCCAATGTTATTCAAGGCCTCTGAGTTTAACCTAGTAATATCTGATTTCTGGGGTGGACAATGATAATAGCTTCTCAAGTCAAATTTAAGAACAATGATTGAAATAAATTAATACAAAACCATATTGATTTATTTTGATCACTTATTATCTCTACTTGATGTAATAGAAATCGCTGAGAGTCTCATCACAGACCAACAGTAGACAGTAATTGTAATTCCATGTATGCATGCATGTACATGTCTGTGAAATAAGCATTTTTTAAGATGTTTGAATATACATCCATTAATTGTGAAACATTTTCACTCTTGTGACAGTGGATCTTTTCTTAAATCTCTTATAATCAGGAGTTACCCTCCTATTTCCAGATCTCACCCTCAGTGTTTGACCACAGGTGGTTTCTCATCCCTCATACTGAAATACTGTCAAAAATCCAATCAGCATTTTGCCTGCAATGATTTGACTTCTCAGATTTCAATGTATATTCGTTTGTATTGTTTTCAATATGGCAATTAGTTTTACAGATATATTAGAATACACCCTATTACACAAGTTGTTACCCACATTTAGACATTACCTCAAAGTTAATTGTAGTATTATTTTAAGGGACAAAATTTTACCCAGTCACAGATACTCGACCATTCTCTTTATCATGCATGCAATTGGCTGCATCCATTGCTAGTAAATATTTATCGTATCAAGGTTACATTTCATTATATGAAAGGGATTGTTCTTCATTCTTTCCATCACTGATGGCTCCCCATTTCTTTTATTTCAGCTTTAGCAGGTAAATTGGAGTGCAGGAATTGTCATGGAAATGAACTGATGACAAATACAATGAGTATGGGGGAAGTTTGATAGAAATAACAAGCAAATACAGATGAAAATGTCAATAACTTGTGTACTGACTGAGAAAGAAACTTTGCAAGGCTTTATTGCCAGAAGGTTAGAATAATTTTATTTTATCATGGTTTTATTTTATCATGGTTTGATGACATGTTTACTGCATTGGACATGTTGTATTAATTTAGTTTGTGCTGTTTATGTTCTTGTCACCAGTTAAAAAGTACCAGCAAAATAGTTTTTCCAGACCACCAGGGAAATTATGATTAGGGATCTCTTTTGCTCATCATTTTGTTTTCACAACATGCAAACCCCATAGCAGTATGCAACCCTATAGCAGTCAGTTTTTCCTTCTTTGTTTAAACTTTTCTTTCACTCTGTCAGTTTTGCTCATTTTTGGACTTGAAGATCTTGGATGAATTTGATAATGAGCATGATCCATTCATTATATTGACGTGAACTTGAATAACTGGCCAAGTTTGTTACTATTCTAGAAGCCCTATTTCCAGTCCAGTTTGCTCAAACTTGGAATATACGCTGCCATTATCAAGATCATGTGTAATTTCAGTAATGAATGAAATGCATGCATATTAATGAGTTGATCCTGCATCTAATGGCTGAGGTTGTTGCCACTTGAGAAGCCAAATATTTCTGATCTGATTTTGATTGAACTAGAAATATTAGCACATATCATCCAGATACTGGATTGGTTAGCTGAGGAGCAAGATACATGCATAGTAATGATGTAATCTTGCAACTGATGGTTTAGCATCTTACCATTCTAGATACCACGTTTGTGATTTGATACTGATCAAACTTGTAATGTATGCTTATATCATCAAGACTTTGGACTGTTTTGGTAATAAGTGAAATGTGTGAGGTGATCTTGCGTGTGATTGGCTGAGTTTACTACCACTCTGGAAGCCATAATTTTCATCCTATTATGGTCTTGTGCAATTTTTAAAGTTAGCAGGATAAATGATTCATCAGTGTATCGATGGATTGATAATTCTACCATTTTGATACACACATCAATCCTTACAGCAGATAATTGATTCAAAATGATATTTACCATATAAAAGTTACTTTTAATTTTCAATGGCTTGGAGTAATTACAAGTTGTTTGTCCCATTATTCTTTATGTACATCTATATGTATCACATCATAGACTGTAATTAGTAGTGTAATTAGTAGTGAAATAGCAGTTTTGGACCACTGGTGAAAATGTTTCATGACTAGTATTAAAGCTTGTTGTAGATAACTTTTGGTGACCAGCCTAAAACACTAGTCGAAAAAGACCTTTAGTGACTGGCATCAACAGTAGGTGTAGAAAACTTTTGATGACTAACATTGTGTGGTTGTAGCTGAGTCTACCACATTTTGGGCTACTGCATAGGTGGATAGCATTCCTTAATTACATCATGATACGTCTCAACCCTATTGATCACCATCTAACTATGCTTGTTTTTATCAAAGAATTTCATCTGTCCAGAGGTGTATGGGTCCACGGTCACATCGACATATTCCATAAACTCTGCAGATGTTTGTTGAAGAAAATATGCAAACTTTCATTCGTAGTGCTCTTCATGATGGTGTACTGGCACATAGCCGAAGTATGGCGAGAATTGCTGCTCACCATTTGTACTTGCTAATGCTGGTCTTTCCGAGGCAGGTCAGGTAGATGTTTACAGCCATTGGAAATAGGTGGGTGAAGTATGGGGGTCATAGTCTACCTTGCTGCAAGGTTCTTTGAAGTCTTTTATGATATACATGACACCTTCATCATCCAAAAAACCTTTGTTGTCCAAGATGTGCTTATCCTCCTCAGATATATTCGCATGTGTCAGGGCCTCATTGTTGTTATCCACCAAGTGTGCTCATCTTCAATTATAATGCATGGCTGCTGGCTTGCTTGTGCTAATTGTCAAAAGTAGGTAGGCTTTGCATAATGGCCCAGCCATAGTAGCTGCTGGCATCATGGTAGGTGAGCCAGGTACTGGGTTTGCTAGGGTTGTGGCAGCATGTAGTTGATTGATTGACTTCATGTACCAGCAGCTCACCATCTGTCAGTAAAAAGGTGCATGTCTGTGAGCAGTTTGAGCTGCATGCCTGTGGTCTTCAGTGCATCCTGTCTCATTACCAAGAGCTTTAGTAGTGGGCAGGGTCCTGGATATAGTTTGTCATATAGGTGGTGTGGAAGGCCTTAGACATGTTTGCATCATGAGCATGTCCATTTTCAGCTAGAGATCATGGTAGTCTTCCAGTTTTTGTCACCTGAACTCCTTCCAAACCTTTTGAGCATGCTTGTGACTTCCTGCATCAATTCCCAAAGTCACAAAGGACATAGTCGGCAGTTTTTTTGCATGTTGCCTTTGCCTTGGGGCACTGGTGAGGCCTTCAGTCTCTAATTGACTGGTTTCTATATAGGTAAAATGCCACCATTTATTCTGCGCCAGCAGCTCTGAATGAACTTGTGACTGTCCCAGTGGCCTAAGTGGTTAGAGCATCCACCTCGGATGCGGGAGGCTGCAGGTTCAAGCCTTGGCCAAGTCATATCAAAGATTTATAAAAATAATACTGTAGCTGCATCACTTGATGCTCAGCATTAGGAGGCTATTGTTAGGACTGTCAGGATAATGTGACTGGGTGGGACATGATGCTACGTGTCTGTGGCATGATGCCTCAGTGCTAGACATCACTATAAACTGCCACACTACAAACATCGTATTGACATGACTGAAAAATTGTTAAAGGTTCATTAAAAATCAAAATCACACACGCTCTGAATGAACCTTGGCAAATTGCTTCCACCCCTTGGCTTCTTGTCTGCCACCAACACTGACCCCACACTTCCAGCACATACTGTCACCATTCCTTTTCCAGTCCATGGAGCCAGCAGTATATGTTTATATACCACTGCCCCTGCAGCTTTTTACTACCCAGTTTCAACTACGCACACATATTATTTCTCCAGTGAACCATATTTAATCAATGCAATACTAAATACCTGCATGTCTTCAATTGAGGTATGCTATCCACCAGTCATCATAGCTGACATTGATGCTAGTTGCCGAAGTTTATGATGGCCTGAAATTTGTGTAGAAAATGGTACCCCTAAATTGTGGTGGCCTCAGCAACAACTGTGCTGCTGGTAGACAGAAAAGTTATTTATGACTACACTTAGTATTGAGATAGTTGCTAAAAATTTACAGCTACTAGCATTAATGCTAGTCACCAAAAGTTGTCTATGGCTAGCATAATGTTAGTCACCAAAAGCTGTCTATGGCTAACATTAATGCTAGTCACCAAAAGTTTTCAGTGAGTGGTCTAGAATTGCTTGTTCACTACTTATGTTGTGTTTCACAATACGTCTTCAATACATGCATATCTGAAGTTATCTTGCATTTGATTGACTGAGCTTGTTACTCTTGAAACAATATTTTACTTTATCATATAGGTTTATTTTTATTGAGGTTGTGAATGACTTTAATTATTAGCATGAGATTGTGGATACTAATTATGCAATGAAAGACATTTTATCAGGATATAGTACAGTACATAAAATCAACAGGATATATAGTACAATACATAAAATCAACAGGATGTAGTACAATACATAAAATCAACAGGATATAGTACAGTACATAAAATCAGCGGGATATAGTACAATACATAAAATCAACAGAATGTAGTACAATACATAAAATCAACAGGATAAGTACAATACATAAAATCAAGATATAGTACAATACATAAAATCAACAGGATATTACAATACATAAAATCAACAGGATCATGATGTAGTACAATACATAAAATCAACAGGATGTAGTACAATACATAAAATCAACAGGATATTACAATACATAAAATCAACAGGATGTAGTACAATACATAAAATCAACAGGATGTAGTACAATACATAAAATCAACAGGATGTAGTACAATACATAAAATCAACAGGATATTACAATACATAAAATCAACAGGATGTAGTACAATACATAAAATCAACAGGATGTAGTACAATACATAAAATCAACAGGATGTAGTACAATACATAAAATCAACAGGATATTACAATACATAAAATCAACAGGATGTAGTACAATACATAAAATCAACAGGATGTAGTACAATACATAAAATCAACAGGATGTAGTACAATACATAAAATCAACAGGATATTACAATACATAAAATCAACAGGATGTAGTACAATACATAAAATCAACAGGATGTAGTACAATACATAAAATCAACAGGATGTAGTACAATACATAAAATCAACAGGATATTACAATACATAAAATCAACAGGATGTAGTACAATACATAAAATCAACAGGATATATAGTACAATACATAAAATCAACAGGATGTAGTACAATACATAAAATCAACAGGATATTACAATACATAAAATCAACAGGATGTAGTACAATACATAAAATCAACAGGATATACAGTACAATACATAAAATCAACAGGATATATAGTACAATGCATAAAATCAACAGGATATATAGTGCAATACATAAAATTAACAGGATATAGTACAATTGCATAAAATCAACAGGATATATAGTACAATACATAAAATCAACAGGATATATAGTACAATACATAAAATCAACAGGATATAGTACAATTGCATAAAATCAACAGGATATAGTACAATTGCATAAAATCAACAGGATATATAGTACAATACATAAAATCAACAGGATATACAGTACAATACATAAAATCAACAGGATATACAGTACAATACATAAAATCAACAGGATATAGTACAATACATAAAATCAACAGGATATAGTACAATTGCATAAAATCAACAGGATATAGTACAATTGCATAAAATCAACAGGATATAGTACAATACATAAAATCAACAGGATATAGTACAATACATAAAATCAACAGGATATAGTACAATACATAAAATCAACAGGATATAGTACAATACATAAAATCAACAGGATATAGTACAGTACATAAAATCAACAGGATATAGTACAGCACATAAAATCAACAGGATATATAGTACAATACATAAAATCAACAGGATATAGTACAATACATAAAATCAACAGGATATAGTACAGTACATAAAATCAACAGGATATATAGTACAATACATAAAATCAACAGGATATAGTACAATTGCATAAAATCAACAGGATATATAGTACAATGCATAAAATCAACAGGATATATAGTACAATACATAAAATCAACAGGATATATAGTACAATACATAAAATCAACAGGATGTAGTACAATACATAAAATCAACAGGATATACAGTACAATACATAAAATCAACAGGATATATAGTACAAGACATAAAATCAACAGGATATATAGTACAATACATAAAATCAACAGGATATATAGTACAATACATAAAATCAACAGGATATACAGTACAATACATAAAATCAACAGAATATAGTACAATTGCATAAAATCAACAGGATATAGTACAATTGCATAAAATCAACAGGATAAATAGTACAATACGTAAAATCAACAGGATATATGGTACAATACATAAAATCAACAGGATATACAGTACAATACATAAAATCAACAGGATATAGTACAATTGCATAAAATCAACAGGATATAGTACAATTGCATAAAATCAACAGGATATATAGTACAATACATAAAATCAACAGGATATAGTACAATACATAAAATCAACAGGATATATAGTACAATACATAAAATCAACAGGATATATAGTACAATACATAAAATCAACAGGATATATAGTACAATACATAAAATCAGCAGGATATATAGTACAATACATAAAATCAACAGGATATAGTACAATTGCATAAAATCAACAGGATATATAGTACAATACATAAAATCAACAGGATATAGTACAATACATAAAATCAACAGGATATACAGTACAATACATAAAATCAACAGGATATAGTACAATTGCATAAAATCAACATGATATAGTACAATTGCATAAAATCAACAGGATATATAGTACAATACATAAAATCAACAGGATATAGTACAATTGCATAAAATCAACAGGATATATAGTACAATACATAAAATCAACAGGATATAGTACAATACATAAAATCAACAGGATATACAGTACAATACATAAAATCAACAGAATATAGTACAATTGCATAAAATCAACAGGATATAGTACAATTGCATAAAATCAACAGGATAAATAGTACAATACGTAAAATCAACAGGATATATGGTACAATACATAAAATCAACAGGATATACAGTACAATACATAAAATCAACAGGATATAGTACAATTGCATAAAATCAACAGGATATAGTACAATTGCATAAAATCAACAGGATATATAGTACAATACATAAAATCAACAGGATATAGTACAATACATAAAATCAACAGGATATATAGTACAATACATAAAATCAACAGGATATATAGTACAATACATAAAATCAACAGGATATAGTACAATACATAAAATCAACAGGATATACAGTACAATACATAAAATCAACAGGATATAGTACAATTGCATAAAATCAACAGGATATAGTACAATTGCATAAAATCAACAGGATATATAGTACAATACATAAAATCAACAGGATATAGTACAATACATAAAATCAACAGGATATATAGTACAATACATAAAATCAACAGGATATATAGTACAATACATAAAATCAACAGGATATATAGTACAATACATAAAATCAACAGGATATAGTACAATTGCATAAAATCAACAGGATATATAGTACAATACATAAAATCAACAGGATATATAGTACAATACATAAAATCAACAGGATATATAGTACAATACATAAAATCAACAGGATATATAGTACAATACATAAAATCAACAGGATATATAGTACAATACATAAAATCAACAGGATATATAGTACAATACATAAAATCAACAGGATATATAGTACAATTGCATAAAATCAACAGGATATATATTACAATACATAAAATCAACAGGATATATAGTACAATACATAAAATCAACAGGATATACAGTACAATACATAAAATCAACAGAATATATAGTACAATAGATAAAATCAACAGGATGTAGTACAATTACATAAAATCAACAGAATGTAGTACAATACATAAAATCAACAGGATATATAGTACAATACATAAAATCAACAGGAAAGATAGTACAATGCATAAAATCAACAGGATATAAAGTTTGGTACATAGTTGACATAGGTTGTGTTCTTACAAGACTGCATAGCCATGCTTAGTGAAAAGATTAACTGTTAAGTTACTTTTATGTAAGCCAGGTATCAGATCCTCTGTCGGTATATACTTTTAGTTGATTGTCAGAATAATTACTCTTCAGAGCTAATGTTATTTGTTGTAATATTCAACATTAAATTATTTTTGTTTTATGTCTTAACATGCATGTAGAGATTTTATTGAATGGACAACTTGAGAGTTTAACATCTCATAGATCAACAAACCAGTTATGCAAAACTTTGAGCTAGAACAAGCTCACTGAATAAACTCATTGCATGTCTGGAAGTTTTTTGTCAAAAAGAATAAATATTTGCTCAAAGCCACTCAGCAAACCTAATTCTGTGAATTGTGTTACACTCATCATTGTCCAATACCACTGATCCATTAACTGACAAATTAAAATTGGTAAGTTGAAATTGGGTGACTTTATTTAATTGCAATATAGCATTTCAGAGTTCGTTATGAAATATAGGTAGTATGAGTGAGTTATTACCCATTTGTAGAATTGTCTTGTATCTGTAAAGCATGACCACATATCAACGACTTTTAAAAAGTGCCTTAAGCATAGACTGATCTTACTGCTGGACATATTTCCCAAAAGGTTCATACTTTTCTTGGTAAATCTTTGAGAAAAGCAGCATTTTCATGTGCTGTTCTCAGTAAATCATTCTTACTTACTCCCTTGCCCTCTAACATTTCCCCCCTACCCTAACACGTCACACTCGGGTGTGTCAGACCATTGCTAACCATTCCCAGTGTTTTAGATCATTACCAGAAATGGTTTAGAAGGAGTTGGATTGACATGACACCATACTGATTCTCCATTTATTTTCTTTGAAAAGTATGACTGAAGGAAATGTCAAGTGCCCAAATAAAAGAGTATCGTTCAAAACTGGAACCAGGAAAATATCTTGTCTAGGAATGTGGGGAAAAAATGAAAGTTTGCTGGGTACATGATGCAAAAGAAGAAGGGATACATTAATTCACTAATTAGTGACAAGGAATGAGAAACTATCATTCTCATGACATTTTATTTATTTATTTGATTATTTATTTAGTGAGTCAACTGTACAAAAAGAAGAAGATGAGGAACGTGTAAGGCATGCAGAACTGGTTGCATTTGATAATTGCTCGAAAGGACTAGGTAATAGAATAATTGTCGCAAATAAAACCCAAATGTTTACATGTAAATTTCATTCATAGTATAAAACCCAATTTTTTATTATATTTATTTAATATTTTATAACTATCCAAACTATTAGATTTAATATTTTATAACTATCCAGACTATTAGATAATACATTGATTCTTCATAATACAGCCTCTCATTGCATGGATATTGTCATGGACCCCATTAAATTATATGAATTTTTTTCCAGTGATCTCTACTTGAATTATTCCTGGATATTAAAAACCAATTATAAAGTGATTTCACATGATTAAATACCCAGTGCTCTACTTCTGTTTTTATACACTGTTATGATACAGTATTGTTGGAACATCCATCATTGTATGGTTCCCTCAGTAAAAGCATAAGTCACATGTTTGATTAACATGAACTGGTTTATATATATAGTGAATACTATATAGTTAAATTAGAAATATTCATGAGGATAAAGCTTCATGGTTTTGGAATAAGCAAATAATTTGTGGGGTCACTCTGCATAGGTGTCAACCTCTTGAGATGAAAACCTGTATGCCAGACCAATAAAAACCTTACAAAGACCAAAAACACCTTACATGAAAAATGTATTCATACATCATATAAGATCAACAGTTTTAAAACAACAAATGTTATACACAAAGTATTTTTACACATATTTACATAATTGTTTACATTTCTGAAACTTTATTTCATTCTTTTTATTTGTGTGTTGTATTGTATGTAACACATGCACCTTTCGCACTTTTCAAAATGTATTCTGGGGTTTTAAAGTCTCAGCAGCAGATGTCATTGTTTATTTTACATTGTAAAAACGATGCTACTGTGTCTGAATCCAGACTTCCTACATTCTGTATGTATTTTCTTCATCATTGTAAAAGATCTCTCACAGTCTGCAGTGTTCGTTCAGATCATATATGCCCGATGCCACCACTTTAATGTCTTTACTGCATATTTTACAAAAAGCATGGGAAGATCCCCTAACTTTGATACATCTACACTGCCAGGGAAGACTTTAATCCAATCAGCCTGAAACCTGCCATGACCTTGGTTAGTGTCTTCAAGCTTGCGTTTCTTCGAGTTAGGCTCAGCCCTTTGATGGATGGAATATTTCAATTAGATGAAAGAAATAAAAAAAATAATTTAAATATTTAGATTTGATATGTGATAGAGGAAGATCTCCCAATTACAAATGTGTTACGAATTGATATTTTTTCCCCATAAACACCAAGATATTACGCCAGGAGCTCTCCAAAAATTGAAATCTAAAAATAAAAATAAAATCGACAAAGTAGCAGTCCAGAAGTTTGTACCTCGTAAGCTGTTGATCGTTTCTATTAATTGCGTATCTGGTGTTTGAAAAGTTATGAATTTGCTATATGGTGTGCCAATTTTGGTCAAAACTGGATATAAATTGGCAGTGTTACATATTTTCGAGCCATGAGAATGATGTCACTCAGTATCTCTACTACTTCCTTCATGCTGGCAATGCATCTTCCTGTTTGCATGACTTAAATTTAATTCAAAAATATGACAACACGATAAAATCCCGGTTCTAAATTCAGCAGACTATTTATTTTTAATTAGTATATTGTTAAAATTTTTAATAAATCGACTTTATCTCCACACAGAAAAGTCGGACGAATTACGGTTACACCACCATGACTGCCACACTATGTAAAGTATGAAAATTGATGTGAACTGCATGCATTTGATAGTAATAAGTATAAATAATAAAATAATAAAGTATAAAATAAGAAAACATACTTACTACACAGGTAGTTGGTCAGTATTAGAAATCCGAGTGAGCATCAAATTTCAGAGCAGTAAATGACAAGATCTTCACACACAGGAGTTGAACAGTTACCATGAAATTAAACTTGTTTCATTATCAGGCAAAGGAAAAGCGTGGTTTTGAATATGATTTGATTGGTTGTTTCAGGCCACCCTGATCTCGTTGAATTCTTGTTCTAAAAAAATTATGTCCAGAGTCCCGGATTCACACAAAACGGAAAAAAAAAATTTAAAAATAAAATATATATTATTTATGAAAAAAACCGTACAAAACAGTTGTACGGCCGTACACTGACCAAAATGGAAAAAAAAACATAAAAATTACGGGTAAACCATACTAGTTGACACCTATGCACTGTTTCGCTAACAACCAATCTACAATACAATTAGTTGTGGTGAATTTAGTTTCAAAGACACTTGTTACCAAGCATAAATAAATCTTACATGAATACCTCTGATACATATATATATATATATATATATATATATATATATATATATATATATATATATATATATATATCCTCTTACATTAGTTATACACACTAGTTTCAATTTGAGAAAGTTATTCCACATTTTATTTATAACTTGAATGCCGTATTTTACAAGTTATGGCCATTCATGCATAGCACTGATTTTCAGACTTCATGACTTGTTCAGTCATGTAAAATATTAAGTTCACTTCTCATAATTACAGATAGTTTCTAATAATGAATCTCAAAATAAGTGAAAAATAAAACTATATTTTATTCATTGTTTACAAATATTTTCAAATCACATAGGAAAGATACATGAATATATTATATAAGTAGAACCAACCTGGTGTATCAACTAATAAAACGTGATGAAATTTTAACCAATCTAATTGCTGGTTACTAAGGTTTAATGAAGATTTGCAAATTTGATTTATCCTAAATACACAACTCTTCTGAAGACTGTAAGGTAACAGCAAACATTTTTCTAAATATTTTATTCAGATTCAACATTTAGATAGATTAATCCTTATGATAGATAGTTCATGATTAGTTTTGGAATACAGTAGTATGGTTGACGCAGGAGTTGTGATGATAGTTAATGACAGTTTCTTGAGTACAAAGAAAAATATTGTTATCAGAGTTTGGATCTGGATTTTGCACATCTTGCAAAGTCCAAAATCAGCCTAATCAGAGTATCATGTATTAAAATTAAAGCATAATGAAAAATACATAAAATGTTTGATGTTAGCAAAGAAACATATTAGTTCTCATGTACCTATTGACCTTTAGCACATGTTAGTGCATATCTAATTAAAAAAAATAGTTCTGTGATGTATCATTGGATTTGGCAAGATTATATCAGCAGAACTATAGGTTGGCAATTTTAATAACAGTGCAGTGTAAATCATTACCTGCTACTGCATTGCTTACTCTTTCCAGGACACCAAGTCCCCAGTCCAAAATATTCATTCAGCCCCAAACACCCACATGTCCTAGACCATGATTCCAATGGCTGTAATCTCAAATCCTTAGTTTATATTGTGCATCTTTTTGCTACTACTACATTTTAAAGTAAAACTTCCCCAAATCAGACACATTTTTGGCTATTTCATAGAGGTGGCCATTATACAGAGGCCGTATTGTAGAATGGTCTAACTGGTACAAATATATTTGGTAGGTCTATAGAGGAATCCAGGTTACATAGGGAACAGTTTAAAGAAGCTTCACTGGATAAAATGTTGACCAAAAATATGTTTACTGGTTTCTAATAGCATTTTCAACACAAGAATGGCAATATTGCGCCAAGAAAATTCAAACTAAGTATCTGTCTCAAGGACACTCTGAGGCAACAGATCCAGGATGGACCGAACAATAAAATATCTGAAAATGAAAAAGTTGATAGAAATGTAAGTACATCTGACTTGAAATGTGGGTATACAGCAAAAACTCCTTTATTACTTCCCAGCAAATCCAAAATCTAAACAATGAATGTTATTATTACAAGTTTCTTACATTTTATGACTGGCAGTCTTTTCTGTACATGAACTTCGGGTTAAAGATCTAGTACTTTACTTTTTTACTCAAGATTTTAGCCTTATGTCCCCAGTTTGAGAAAAATATAAAATTTAAACTACAGTCAAATGATTAATATTAGTGTATGAAAAATCTTCAGATAATTGGTGCATTGTCCTACATGCACTAGTGATGTGATATTACCAATTTAATACTTTATAATATTGTCATGTTAATATAATTATGACGTTTATACTTTTTCTCAACAAAGTGCACAGAAAACACAAGCTTGGCCAAATGTCAAGGCAAAGTTTACAGCTCGGAGAAATTTCCACTGTTTTTTCCACTGACCATTGCCTGTAAACTGTTGCTAATTGTATGTGTCAAACATGTATTTGATTGAAATGTACTAATTCTGAGGACAGCTGATGTTGGTAAATATTCTGATCTATATTAGTGCTCAGTATTGCAGTAAATTGGACACAGATTTATGTGGGCCATCTGGTGGGAGTGGGGATCTATATATAAGGGCAGATAAATCTAATTTCAATTATGTAATAGTTACCTGCTACTATTGCATTGCTTACCTTTTCTGGGAAGCCAAGCTAAATATTCCCCTCCTCTAATTAGAAAATGGAGGCCCAGAATTTTATCTCTTTCTGAGATTAATATCTTGCTCAGTCTGATGCCATCAGTGCTGGTAAATGATAGATCCTTGGCCCCTCCATAGGTAGGAAAAGAGTGTGCGAGCAAGTTGTGACCTCTGAGTAGGTTGGCGCAGCGCCCTCTAAAGGTAAACCAAATGCTGGTGAGCAAGCTGCTCCTTCATAATGTTAGGGAAGAGCAGCAATCTCAGTCTGATAGATCAGAGGCATGGTTTTATCTGATCTTTATCACTGGACCGGTAATCAGGCATCAAGTGCTAAGCTGATCTCTTATTGGCTGCCACCTTCAGTCTCTTGGAGGAACTGCTATCTCCAGTGGCATGTTTGGGCAAAATTGTGAAGACATGCTCTCTCCATGTCCATGGTGCTCTCTGTGGGATGTCTCCACCTCCGAAATGATACTGCCATGGAGATGTAGCAGTATTTGAGGCAGAGATATCTTTGTTGGTCTCATCCCCTATAGCATTTGAGGAACTAGCAACATTGGTTGATGGCCATTACTGCAGGCTCATCAAAGCTGACCAGGAAGCATGTATACCTCTACCAAATGTGGGAACATCTAAAAGGTGTTCAAGCTGGGTCGGCCTCAGCAGGCAAACAAGCAACCCCAGCTCAAACCTCCCTTATGCCCAACTATAACTAGACAAGATGGTCAGTGAAGCCAAGAGAGGAATTCTTCAGATTTCTCCCATTTACCTAAAGAAGGAAGTAGGGAGTTCTACCTCATCCTGCAGTGTTTCCTCTTCTCAGCACATGACTAACCCACTTTTCACATGTTTTTTCAAGCATCATGGACAGTGTGTGGGTCCATTCCAAAATTAAAGAAGGTATACCAGCTTAGTTTTTGGTTAACAACCTCATTTATCACAGACCATCATTTTCTTTCACCAGTCGAAACTGGTTAATTTAAGGCAAGAGGTAGACACCCTTCTGCAGAAAGAAGCAATTGAGAGGATGGAAAAAGACAAACTCTGGGATTCTATTCCTGGATCATTTTGGTGTTGTAAAAAGGCAAAAAGGTTCTGACTCAATCTTTCCACCCTAACCAAATTTCTCAAGGAAAATGCTTCAAGATGGAGACAACATTATCAGTTAGGAACACTATAAGGCCCTATAACTGGGAGATCTCCACAGATCTACAGGATGTATATGTTCACATCTCCATCTTCCCACCTCACATAAAATAGCTCCAGCTGATTCTTGGCCAGGAGGCATTTCAGTTTTGGTCTCTCCCATTCAGCCTTGCTTCCACCCCCAAAAGCCTTTACCAGGGTGATGGAGGTACTAGCAGCTCACCTGAGGTATTTAGGGATCCCTATCCAGCAGTATTTTGATGACTGGTTGATGCACAACATCCTCAGAGATACTTTCCTGAAGGACCTATCCCTCTATTTGCCAACAGTGATATGTCTGGGTCTAATCTCCAAACTAGAGAGGTCAGATCTCATATCTTCTCAGGACTTTGTGTATGTATAATGAAATTTCCTCACCAAATAAGGTAGAGTTTATTATACCAGACAGGGCTGCTCAGATTCTGTCCCACATAGTGGGTCGTATGGCCAAGACTTAATTGTTAGCTCCTCATCTTTACCTCTCTATCCTAGGATCTCCTCTCTATCCTAGGATCTCTGAACACAGCTGTGGATCTAAGTTCCTCTTAGGAGCCTTCACTTTTGCCCTCTCCAGTTTCTACTTCTAGTAAACTGGAAACTGCACAGGAACTAGTATTGGCTCAAACTGCACATGGACCCACTATTGGCTGAGATTTCTAGGATCTGATTTCTGTCTCTGTCGTTGGTGGTGGCTAGATCAAGAACAGTTCCTGACCAAAGTCCTGATTCACAGCACCAAACCCCATTCCTTCCTGTACATAGACACAGACTTATCAGAATCAGGATGGAGGCAGATGGGGTAGTTATTTCATGGACTTTGGTCTCATCAGAAGTGACCTTAATATAAACAACCTACAAATGCAGGCAGTGATTCTAGCCCAAGGGGGGGGGGGGGGTCAACCTCATAAGGTGTCCTTCAGTTATGGTTGCCAAGGACAACACTTCAGTAGTTGTATACCTCAGGCATTTTCTCTTTCCATCTCTTTCCCTTTCTATCTCTTTCCCTGCACATCAGGAACCTCCTACAGTGGGTAGTCTCAGAGGAACTGACTTTCAGTCTCTAGTATTACAGGCAAAAGGAATATCCTGGCAGACAACAAGCCCAGACGTGGTCATGTGGTCCTCATGGAATGGTCTCATTAGTGAACAACAATGAACAAAAAACTTCCTTTTTAGGCCTCTCTAGTGCCACATTTGAGATCCTGGGCTGTGGATGCTTTCATTCTTAATTGGGATAGTCTGTATGCTTACGCTAGCTCTCCATGAAGTCAGAATCTCCATGTCTTGGTTTAACCTGATAGCTCCCCAACCTCAAGCCACAACTGTCATAGCTCAAAGATATACTTGATCTTTTGGATGATGAGCCCTGGAGATTACTGCTGAAGTGGGGCATGCTGTGCAGCACATAGGGGTCTCTCCTTTAATTGCCTCAGAGTATCCTTGAGACAGATACTTAGTTTGAATTTTCTTGGTGCAGTATTGCCATTCTTGTGTTGAAAATGCTATTAGAAACCAGTAAACATATTTTTGGTCAATATTTTATCCAGTGAAGCTTCTTTAAACTGTTCCCTATGTAACCTGGATTCCTCTATAGACCTACCACATATATTTGTACCAGTTAGACCATTCTACAATACAGCCTCTGTATAATGGCCACCTCTGTGAAACAGTCAAAATGGGTCTGATTTGGGGAGGTTTTACTATCAGTGTAGTCACAGCATGCACAATATAAATTAATGATATAAGATCGAAACTTTTGGAATCATGGTCCAGGATTTGTATTTGGTTTTTGTGTGGGATGAGCAGTAGTGGTTCTGAAATGATACTTTAGTTTTCCAAATAAGGCTGTATGTGAAAAGCATGTACATTTGAATTGATAGGCAGTTAAAGGTGTTCTTACTAGTGTAATCTTATGATTTAATTGTTAGGGATTAAAATATGTGGTGGTTGCAGCCTGAATGGCGAGGAGGACTATGGAATCTTCATCAAGCGGATCTTGCCAGGTGGTCTGGCTGACCTAGATGGTAAGCACTCAATGGGTTCAACACTAATCTCTGACAATAAAAGACATAATTTTGTGCCAAAAATATCTTCAGAATGGCAGGTTTGAAGGCAAATATGCCATGACACCAGTCTATAAATTTAAAGAGAGCCTGAGTGGTCCAGTGGTAATATGCTTTTATTAGCTCCACTGGTCATAGACCATATAGGTTATGTGATGGCCTTTCATCTTTCATTTGGCATCTGTCAGCACAAGTTTGTTATCACTACAACTCCTAAACTACTGAGAAGTGACCATCAAACATTAAAGACACATTAATGGCAAGGTCTAGATAAACAAAAAATATGCCCCTTGGACATATAATGTGGCCACCATGGCAGCCATTTTGATGTAATTGCTACTACTCTGAAACAGATATTCATATCGAATTGTGGTTTCAGTTGAAGATATCTGCTATTGGTGGCCATCTTGAAAATATTGTTTTTGCTTCTCATCCTGAAATGGATTTTCCTACTGAGATAGGATTTTCACTGAAAGACTTCTAATGATGTTTACTTGCTTGTAAATGAAACTGGTGATAATCTGGCATCCAATATGGCCACCATGGCAGTAATATTGAAAATATTGTATCCATTTTGAATATGTTCCACAGTCACATTTACATTTGGGGATGTAAGTCTGCTAGCCCCCAAATCCAGCCGTGCTAAAAAGACAAAACTTTGTCTTTCCTGTCAGTTTCATATAGGCAAAGGGCAAT
Organism: Megalonaias nervosa; assembly: GCA_016617855.1. NCBI lineage: Eukaryota > Metazoa > Mollusca > Bivalvia > Unionida > Unionidae > Megalonaias > Megalonaias nervosa. The sequence goes on from JAECUM010005226.1 coordinate 62,736, forward strand.
AACACTTCCCCATTACCTTCCCTCCTTTTTAAGCTTGCTGTTGTATGGTCAACATCATATGAGATATGAGACACCATTCATAAGTCCATGCCAATATTAAGTTGAATTTTAGCCATCCATCCAGGAATTTGGGTTTATATTGTTTAATAATCATTCCTGTGCAGGTGGTATACATTATTTTGGGGTTTTTTTTCCAAACATTTTGTGAATTTATCACATTCTTAGGCTTTGTCTATTCAAACTACATTGTACAACACTCTGTCATTGATGCATGTTGTGATTCACATTTTTGCGTGCACTGCCGAATGGTCACTTACTAACTGGTGTTTTAGCAACTTATTAATATGCTGCATTGTTAATATATCCATTTTTTGGTATGTTGACATTTCAGTGAAACTTTTCAATGAAGTACAATAAATGTAAGATGTTTATGGCCAGAGATGACGTGAGTCATGCCCTAAATGTACTTCATCTTGCTCTGCACCATATGGTCTGTGTATGTATCGTCTGCAGTGTTGCAGAAGTTGGCCAAAAGAAAGAAAAAGAGAGAGAGAATCTTGCAAAGACATCACTAATGTATTTAGTATTCATTGTAAGACAGAATCTCTTGCAAGCCATATTGGGAATTTTGCTGCCCCCCACTAAAGATTTCAAAGTATTAGGAAAAGTCAACTGGGTACCCATCAATCCTAATGATAGGTTACCTGGGTACCCAGTCAAAGGGAAATTATATTAAATGTGAACCTGGACTACTTTGTTGTAAGTTTATTCATGCCAATCCTCCTAAGAGGTATAAGTGATATTATTACTAATATGAGTTGCAAACAAGTGCTGTCTGAGCATAAAAAGAGTAATCTATATATTACCTGCCATAAGTACAGGAAACTGTATGAAAAATTTACATTTATTTTTGCTACTTACCTGGATCTGCAGTGAATTAAAATTCTTGCCACAAAATGGCTAAATCCATGTGGATTAGTATGAGAATACAGACACAAAAAGGTAAATTATCAACAACATTCACTTTAGCTAGTATATGTTTAACTTTCACTGAAAGGTAGTAAAGCAAGTCCACAAATTCTGAATGCTGTTTTATATCACTGTCAAATTCCTCTTTCAAAATTTTCAAAGCACTATTGATTTGTCCTTTTCGTGATGCAGCATGTTTTTCATTTTAACAAAATCCCTCTCTAACATTTTTTAGTCATATAACATCCATGAGTCACATTGTTATAGCCCGTTTCACTTAATATTTGGTGCCATGTTTATTTTAATATAGACCGGTCTGCTACTTAAGTGTATATCAAACTATAATGAATCTGTGGCATGTGGTTTCAAATTCAGGAAACCCGTCTGTTTTCTTGGAAACATGTTATGTACAGTTACTATAAATAGAAAATAAGGAAACATTGACATACATAGCCAAATGGTTGCACACATCAAAAAGATCATTAGATGGATAGATACACAGCAACCAATAGTCACACAACATGAGCCTCAAACTGTACTTGTTGTTCTATGTCTCACTGGCTCCTGACATTGCCAGATATAATCTTTGATCTGAACTTGGAAACCTGTTGTTTTGGTTTTACATGAACTAAACTGGTACCCGATAGCTCATTTTATTATCCAGGTAATTATGAATGGGCAAGAACCTGGGTGCCCAGGGATCTTTAGCCCCTCGCCCCTCCAAAGTGTGACAAAACACAACCATCAGTTACTATCATATCTGTGGAAATAGAGGAGCAAGAGGCAGAGATTTTGCCATCACAACTACCTACACCTTCTGTTGAATTACAGATGTATCAGCTGGTATAGGAGGTGACAATACAGTTACTAAATTCTGGGCAAATGTAGCTCCATTATCCTTCTCTTGCTTCCAGAGGTAATTCTGACACAATGTGTTAGTTCCCCCACCCACATTTTTAGATGGCTCCTTGGGCATTAGTCCTCCTGCATGTCTGAGCATGGCCTTTGGGCCAGTATGCCTGGGCACATATTTTTCTTTTACGTTCTAGCAGATCAATCCTGTACTTTGATGCCACTGTTCACAGCTTTATTAGCCATCCAACAAGTCCAGTTGTCTTAGTCAGAGGATCTTAAAGATCCATCCATCTAGCCATGTCTGTTGCTTCAACTCTTTATAACTATGGGGATCTTAGTGATAGATCCATCCATCTCACTGGCCTATAGCTACTCATACCAACCATGGTGGTGATTTTATTGATAGATCCCTCTGTTCAATTGTGCCCATTGCACAGCTAGTACCAGCACTTTCCAGACTGACTTATGTACTATCAGCAGCCATGCTGACCATTCTTCCAGCAAACCAGCCATTCATTTTGGTATGACAAATATGTCCAATGGAGCCAGCTTGCCTTACGTTCATGGCTTACCTGCAGAGAAGTTACCATGACTTATATAGACACACCTGCCATATTTCAAGACAGTGTTGGGGGTTTTTTTGAGACTAAAAATGTGTGTTTTGAGGTCCCAGTGACCAAAGAAAAGCATTGCTGTCCAATTGAGAATAAGCTACCTTTTCATATAAACCTATAGAAAATGATTGGAAATTCAATTCTGAATAAAAAAAATTAACTTGTCTTTTTTCAAAAGCTTTTAATACACTTACAATGAAAGAAATAGATGGTAGACTTAACATTGTCAAACATCCTTGCCATATACATACACCAGCACAAACACTTGCAGAATCACAACCACACTGATATTAAATAATAACATACAAGTTTCTGTCTTTAAAATCTGTTGGATGGCAAAATATATGCTAAATTGATGCAATCTTTGCTACTGTCAATAGTTAAAAAGGGGATTTGAAGGTAATACAAGTGGTCATTAGAGACTGGATGGTACTGTTGTCCAAAACTTCCCTGCTGGATTCTCTGAGTGAATCCTCATCAGAACTGAGTTGTTCATATCATTAGCATTGTCAGAACTGATCTCAAGCAGTTTGAACAAGAGAAGGGGGAGAATATAATATTTGCAAGTTTAATGGGATCTCGACAGGTAATACAGCCTCTGTCCAGTTTGGGAGTTAATGCTTTATCAACTGTGCAAACACAAGCTTGTGCTTATTACTGTCTTTCAGTCAATCTTTTTCATGGCTAAAATCATCCTGAAAAGCATGGGTCAATTAATAATTAGTATTTTAACAAGATTAAGATAATGAATAATAAAAAAAGAACTAATCTGAATGTTCAATTCAGCATGTCAAATGTACTATATATCTGTCGCTCCTGTTTTGATGGATGTTGTATACCAATGTGAATATGATGTCTGTAGAGAAAAATAATTACATGTAAATGATTCCCCTTGCTGCTATGCTTGGCAAAGTAAAACTCCGTCAACCTTGAGTTTTGAAATTTATTTTTGCCAGGCTTTGCTTGCTTTTCTGATAGTATATTGCTTCCTCAATCACATTCTTCAAAATGAAACACACTTGAACACTATTTCAGTGACTGAAATAATCATATTTTGCATTTTATGTATGGAGAAAAATCTGACATCAGAGAAACATGGCCACTGACCATAAACTTTGTTAAAGTTGGCCTCAGCATCCTCATTCATTGCAGTGATGTGTTATAACATCTATTCTTCAGCATGTCTCTTTGATGGATTTAATGTCAGATATATTGGGTGGTTCTACTGTGTCTACTTTGTGTTCTACTTTACCTTGCAAATTATTGAAATGGACTCTTCTACAGAAGAATTTGACACAAAACATCACCCTAGCTATTGTCAGCCATTTAAGTTATCTCGGACAGGTGGTTGTTTATCTGACTGCATTACCTTTTAATTGCCTCTATAACAGCTGTATGCACTGAGGATAGCTGAACTTCAAGCAGGACTGTTTACTGTTCATAGATAGATTACAGGCATATATCATGGTGGTCAAGAAATATAGGAGTTTTTTTGTTGTTGATAAAACTTTGGGGCTAAGATTCCTGAAAATTGTGTTTTTCGAAACATGACCGGGAGGGGAGTTGGGAATCCAAATGGTGTTTTTCATTTAACACTGCATGTTATGGCAGGTATGTACACATAGCCACCATGGATAATCTATATGGACATGGCAGCAGAACATGAACAGTACACTATGAGTGTGAAGATCCTCCTGAACAGAAACATTCAGATCTGACCAAAGAGTGGACTGAGTTCAGCTTTAAGGCTGCCATGGAAGATATAGAAAGTGTGTTGCCTTTTTCAGAATGCCCTCCACCCCTACCACCATGCATAACTATAAGGTCAATGTTTTTGGTAGGTATTGACAATGAGGAAGGGACTCCATTGCTCTGGTTGCTTCTGCTCCCCCAGTCAGTGAAGATCAGAGAGATTAATGACTGTCTGGAAGAATTTGTGATCCAGGAATGCTACGGCTTTCTTTTCTGAAAGCCAAGTACAAGTAATATTTTCATCATGCTAATATAAAACACACTTTGATGCCTTCTAAACTGAACTCCTGGATTTAGATAAGAATTTATCAGCAGTTGACATGTGTGCCCCACTATTTCACAGAGTGGACAAGAATGTGTTTCATGCCACATCAAAGCTGGTTCAAAATGTTGTCAATTTTCCTGCTTGCCAACAAATCAGGTAATGAGCATGCCTGGGAGGCAGCAGCCTGAATTGCTAGGATCATTGACAGGACAGCTTACCATTCTATGGCAGGAAAGTTGAATGCCTAGGCGAATCTCAACCTAATATATGCCATAAGTTTGTATTCCACATCACTCCATCCACATCATGTCCTGGCATTACTGATGATACTGTTTTCATTGCTATTACTCTTTGAGGGCAAAATTGAATAAGCTCAAATGCTGGAAGCTCTGTAACTGCCCCTTCAACATGCTGCCCACCTCACACTAACACCAGTCTGTTCATGCCGAAGTGGAGGTATGATAGGTGAGCAAAGAATAAGGAATCTGTCACATCACAAGCTAAATTCAGATCTCAACCTAATGCCTAAGGGGAACAAGAAACCAAGTTTCTGCACCTCAAGTCTCCTAACTCTTGATGCTGACTTGCCACCCACACTTACCATAGGCAGCCTACCAATGGCACCAGGCTCCTGCAATTCCAGTTTTATTGATTTCCTCAAAACAAATGGGTTATCCAGTTATTTCAGAGGGGCTTCGGATTTCATTTATCTACCCCCCTCCTCTTTCTTCCTCTCCCCATCTAATGGATGTACCATCAGATTGAGAGAAGGACAGTATCTTGTAATATGAGATATGGTTGTTCATCAGCAAATTGTAGGTGAAGATTGTGCAAAAACCACAATCTCAGGGGTTTTATTCAAGGCTTTTCCTTATACAAAAGGTCATTGGCAAGTTGAAGCTGATTATCAGTCAGAGTAACCTCAGTCAGTAGATTCTTCTGCCAAAGTTTAAGATGGAAAAAGTGAGATTGATATGACTCTTCCACAAAAGAGATGATTATGCTATCAGTCTCAACCTGACAGATGCATACTTTCATATTCCTATCCACCTGGTGTCTAAGAACTATTTTTTTGTTTTGCTTACTGTGACAAGGTTTATCCATTTCAAGTTCATCCATTTGGTCTAAATTACATCAGACTCTGGGTTGTTGAGTCTGTTTTCAAAAGGAGTTAGATTTCAGCAAGAGAGAGTTCTTGCAGCTCCTCAGATTATTCAGTGTGACAGCTGATTTGATCCTGCTGGGCTGTCTTTTTATGTGCCTCTTACAGATGACATATTGGTTCAATAGCACCTATTTTCAGTCCACTTGATGGTTGAAGTTTACCTGTTGCTTTGCTTGAATATGATTAGTGGCACATTTGGGCTTGGAAAATTGGCTCTCCACATCATCCTTCTTGAAAAATGAAGTCCATCATCAGTACCTTTTAGCTATGGAAAGACCAGCTATGTGGGAAAACAGTCTGTATTATGTTTGACAACACCGTAGAGGTGACCTAAATCACCCAACATTTGCATTCTGTTTGGGCAAGTCCTACATTGGTGCTACCAACTCCATAACAATATACAAATAAGGCACATTCCAGCAGACTCAATGTCCTTCATGTTATTTATATGGAATGGTTCTTCCACCAGTTGGACTTTCATCAGATTTGTACTAGTTTGGAGCATCTAATGATTGATCTTTCTGCAGCAAGGTGGAATTACAAGTTGCCCACTTCGTCTGTCCTATTCTGGACCCAGAACTTAAGCTTGGGCTGTGGGCACTGTCAGTCAGTTGGGAGGGGTTGTAGACCATTGCCTACCAACGCATTGTCTTGGCACCAAAAATAATGCAGAAGTGGAGGAGTCAGACATGCAAGATGATTCTGATTGCCCCTGTGGGGGTTTTGTTATGTGGTTGGAATGGGGTGCTCCCAATATTTTATTTAATTATTGGAGAAGTCCGACCCAGGCTTAATTTTGGTTGGAAGTTAAATTAGTGAAAGATAGATGTAAAGCTCCGAGCCCCCAGTTGGCAATGCCGACAGTTAAATGGTTAAATATACAAAAAGGTTGAAATTCAATGAATAACAATTCATTAATCAAATGATTCAAATTCCCAATTACACTCCTTCCGCTCGACCCTTTTATAGCCTATTACATCACTTGATCAGCAGTGTGAGATCGATTTCCACCTGTCCTTGTATTCTACTTATCTGTGGTATTCTCTCTCCTATTTCTCCCAAGTCCTTCTCCTCTTCCTTCCCGACTTTCTCCAGATTCCTTCTCCTTCTCCTCGATTTCTCTATACTCCTTCTCCTCCTCCTCTGCTTTCTCCTCCAGACTCCTTTTTCTCCTCCTCCACCTTCTGTCCACCTTCCCTCCATTGACTAGAAGTCTGTCGACTTCGACTGTTCGGCTAGTCTCAATTCTGTTTCCACCTCTTGGAGATTCTGGACTCAACTGAACCAGAAGTTCTGTCCCTTAAAAAGCTTCCTTTTTGAAGCTTTTTCTTTCCTTAGAATCTACCTCTAAGTTTTACTGCCAAATTATAAGTGGCTCTCTCGGAGTAACCCTATTTGCTTAGTAATCTTCCCAGGAGAAACTAAATCTTCTTTCACGAGTCATGAAAGTTTCAATTCGACTTGCATTGTAATCACTCCCTCTACCTCAATTCCAATTGGATATCGCTGTGAACTGATCCAATCAAACTTAGTGGACAGTGTCCCTCTCGCTGTCTGTCAACGTGGGGACGGATGAGATCATGCCCAATTCACCCCGCGGGCTTCCATCTGATCTTAGGACTAATCTTTAACACCTAGGTATGATGACTACGAGCCTTTGTCAGATGATGCAAGTGGTCGCCTAGGCCAACTCAGTTTTCCGGTCTCTGGCGGGTCATGGTAACCTTGCGTAAGAGATTAACACTAGCCCGCAGCAAACTTTAGACATCAAACACATGGCCTGGTAATATTATAGCTTATACATGACTTTACACCTGGCTTAGCAAACGTGACAGCCCCTCTCAGATGGGAAAAGTCCTGGATCATTGATCTACTCAGTTTAGATGAAGATTCCAGCCATACTAAATCTTCTCAAACAACTGCAATCACTGGTGTTCCACTCCTGCCCGGACTATCTTCTCCTTCATGCCTAGCTCTTGTCCAGACAGCCATACAAAAGAAATAATTTAGACATTTGATTGTGGGGAGAATCTTATGAGCAAGAAGGCCTCTGCTGAGAAAGCTTATGAGGGAAAGTGGCATGTATTTGGGAACTTGTGCAGAGTCAATATCATCATCCCTTTGAATACCTCAATTCCTCATCTGGTGATTTTCTTCTCTGGCTTAACGAGGAGAAACATTGGGTCCTAGTTGCCATCAAAGACAACCGCTCCATGATATCTGACAAATTCATGCATCATGGCAGAATAGGTATCAGACATGATAAAGATCTATCAGACCCACTAACCAGTTTTTATTTGGATACACCAAAATCCCACACCCCATTTCCAAAATGGGATCTGTCCTGGGTTTTAAGATGGCTCAATTAAGATACAGTCAAACCTTAAACTCAAACTTTGCTGAACCTGCTGTTACACAAAACATGTTTCCTGAGAGCTTTAGCCAGGCTTGGTGGGCAGTAATAGGTTGCTGTCAGTGGGAAATCAAAGTGTTGTCATATGCTCCCTCTCTTTGATAGACACATCGAGTGCAGTGGCTATGTATAACCCTGTTTGTGCCTGATGGCACTACTTGAAACACACATAGACAAAGTCATGGCACAGCCAAATGACTCTTTCTCCTGATGAAGACCAGGAAGCAGGATATCACCCCTTGTGCCTATCATGGCTGAAGTGGGTTATATGCTTGGTGTACTATGAAGTCTCTAACATCAGAGTTGCCTCATGAAGATTTCAGATGATGAAATTAGAGACATCTCTGTGAGCCTTGTGTTCGAATGTAAAGTGAAACAGAGTAAATCTTGAGTTTCCTTATTCATTGGCATTTAGCTTTGCTGAAACAAACTTTAAATCTGTTCGGTCATGTGGTGACTACCCAGATGACCACCAGACCTAGATAAAGTCAACACAACCTCTTAGCTTTACGGGATTCACCAGGGATATTTTGTCAGAGGAATTAGGTAATCATCTTTTCACCAGATGTATAGTTCAGAGATCATGTGACTGTAGGCTGTGTTTGCTATCAAGTTAGGAGAGCTCATGAGATAGTATTTGTACCTCCATAGTAGGGGCCCTGAGTGGCCGAGTGGTCTAAAGTGGTCTTCGTTACGGATCACTGCCATCTCACCTCTGTCTGCGTGGATTCGAGTCTCGGATTCGGCCAATGTGGGTATGTGAGAAAGCTTGCTAGTAGCTTCTTGTGGGTTAGTGGTTCTTTCCAGGGTTTTCCTGAGTTCTCCCTCCACCATTAATACTGGCAGCCATGTATAGCCTATCGTGTGCTGAAAAATGGCATTAAACCCTACAACAACAACAACAACAACCTCCATAGTAAAAGTCCCTGGGGGTAGAAATGCTATAATAGTAAAAGTACCTTCCCTGTGGAATTTGTACCTAGGGGTAGATTACTCATTTATTTTATTTTCTTAAATTTTTTTTTTGAAATCTTATTATAAGAATTACAGTCTGTTAGTAATCAATTTTACATTATTTTCATTTCAGAAAATGGTAATTTTATGAAATTTAAAGTTATGCTATATTTTGTTTGTAGGTTCATGGTGACAGTGTTCATTGTGACAAAAATTGGTGGTGGGGTATGTCTACAATGGCCATTGGATTTATACCCAGGGTCTTTGTTATGGTTTTAATGATTAGAGACAACCACATTAAAATGTTATTAATTTTATTTCAAAATATTTAAAATCCAAATATCAGGATTATAACATAATTGAATCCTTGTGTTTTTCAGAATGATTAGTATTAATATCCATTTTGTTTTAAAATACATACAGTATATCAAAAACATACAATACAGATATTGAGTCATATCAAGATACTCCCATAACATGATTGAATATTTGTGTACAAATATTATGACTTTAATAAAAGTACCCCAGCTTAAATCTTGAATAATACACCCTAGGTATATATAACTAAATAGACCATACTTTCTATCATGGGGTGAACCTAGAAAGCTTGGATTTGTTCATACTGCTCCTCTTCCATGATGGTATTCCAACAAATATTTATATCTTCCAGCTATTTTAACACAGCAGATACACTTTGTTCATATATTTATTGCAAGCAGAGAAAGTATTGAACTGAAATGTGATTTGTCATGAGGGGTATATATACTTCTCAAACTGCTCAGGAAACCATTCCAGTACCTTTTTAGGATCTTCTTATAACAATGAACATTGTAGGAAACCATTCCACATTCTTTGAAAGAGCATTCAATATAATTAAGATTATAAATGCACAAAGTTAATTACATAATTAGAAACCTATTAATTGGTAATTAAGAACTTCTCACATGCTCAATGCTAATAATTTATCTATTTTGATAATTAAACATCAAATATTTTAACTTTTCAGTAATTTCAAGTTATTCTAAAATTATTTTTCAGAATAAAATATAACTGACTTTGAGAAGAAATTGCAAAAATATATTATCATGTTATATTAATAATTTTGTTAATAATTTTACATTTTTAAATTTTATAGTACATATTTGTTCATATTATAATCTATTTATAACATGTTGCAATTTTTTTCCATTTTTTTTATAAATATCTTGGCTACATAATGTTAGATTAATAATACTAAATGGTCTAATCTAAATATCGTGTTGGTTTAAAGGGAGGGGTGTAGAAAATACTATAATAGCCAAACAACCCCCTGGTACTTTTACTATATAGTAAATTTACCCAGGGTGTTTTTACCACTGAGTACAAATACTATACCACACTGGTTATCGTTCACATAGGGAATTCATCCTTTTCTTCCCTAGATGGATACCCAAGGTGTAGGTGGGATGATCAGCAATCCCAGCTCCTATTACCTATTCTCCTAATGTCAGTGTGATTGGGGAATGTATTCAAAGGAGAAGGAAATTTTTCAGTAAATTATGTTGCTCCCAGAATATTTACCTAAGCATGTTACTTAAAACCCGCACAGCCAGCCCATCATGTAAGCATCCTCATTGGTATATCACTCAGCTAAAAAACTAGCTACACCTGGTGGTGGCAAGAGTGTGGTAATGGGCAAGAGTTATTGCCTTTTGTTTGTATGACAGACAGATTTGCTTTTTAGTAGGGTTTGATTCAGGAGGTAGCATTTATATATACCCTAACATTAATTTGATCAAGTAACTATTCTCGAAGAAATATAATTTACAGAAAATTTTGTCTTTCACTACTCCTGAATGAATATATGACACTCCTTCCCATATTTTATTCTATATCAACATGTCTTTTTTATGTATAAATGGTTTTTGTTAAAATGCACATGCATGTACAAAACAGACACTCTATGTATAGCTGAAATGAATTGGAACTTAAGAAAGGTACCTTTAAATTTTGGGATTGGTCCCCATAATTGCTTGATCCTTTGTTGGTAACTCTATGGTCACAGATTACATTTTCAGGCTGGTATGTATGTGCAAGGACACGTGATCACTAATCAAGGGTAGGTTGTATTTTTTTACAAATAGCACTCCAAGGACCTATCAAACTTTAGTAGCTACAGGACAATCTGCTTTAAAATTTTAGTGGCCATTACAAATTTTTTGTCACCAAGGCCAAAATAATATGGTAATTGCATAAACATTGTAACATGAAATCAATTGAATGGGAAAGGGAAAAGGTCTTTATTTAAGGCAAATTGATGAGAAATTATTTTTAAAAAAATCATAAGGTTATTTTAAACAGTATCTAGATCTGTTTCACAGAACCATTAGCAGTCATTATCTGCTTCAACCTCAGGCTTACATTGAAATTCACTATTTTCACTTCTCTAAACCATCACTGTAATATTGCCTGGCCTCAGATTTACTGATATGGGATCTACAACATCATTTTCTTCTGATAATAGTTTGTATGAATAACACCTTAGTCATTAGCCATATTTGTACTTCTGGTAGTTCAACTTAGTTATTTTGTTGCCAAATTAATTTTCTGTATTTTTTCCATGTCCACATTTTTCCAGATCGGTGTCATTAGTAAAGGTCGATAGAATGTGTCATTTTATTATAGGTTGTCATCCGTACTAGTCATTTGTAAAGATGGTGATTTAATATAGAAACCAACAGTCTCACAAATTTAAGGGATTATATGGCAGATTTATTTGCATCTTTAAAGTAGCAGAAGCATGTATTATGACTCTGTAGAACTTGTATAAATTGGGATGAAATAAAATGGAAAAACCTTAAGAGAGTTTTACAGTGGGGACAGATTTTATACTCTTGTAACCTGAATTCCATCAAAAATACCAATTGAAAGGTAGTTAGAATTTGGTATGATGTTTCAGATGACAGTGAAAGTTTTGGATCCTTGAGAATAGGTGTGAGCGTCAAAGGTTATATTTTTATAGATAATATGGACTGTTCCTTGTAACCTAGTAACAGGGTGGGTGGCAAGAATTTGTATGATTTTGTCTGAGGATGAGTAGGTTACAATGAACATACTGAATCCTAAATTTATTACTGGGATTGCTGCATGGGATAGGAAGCCAGAAATGAAAACATGCAAATATTTGTGATAACATTCATCCCTATTATATTTGTTTATTTCTTCATCAGATAATTACCTGATCACATTAACATTAGGAATAACCTCTGAATGCAACTCTCCCTGAAAAATAAATAAATGCCTTTCTGTCTTTATATCACGTAGACAAAGGGTAGTAACTTGTTCAGATTATCTCAAATTGACCCCACTTGGTGACCACTGGTATCCATGATGTTTGCAAGTTAAAGCTTTCACTGAAACACTGTTAATATTGTCTCATTTTCATACTTTTTTAGACCATCCAACAAATCTTTTCATTGGTTTGGTAAGTCAAAAGGTTGATCTGTCTGGTGTGTACAACATTTGTGTTGTTTTCAGTGAATTTGTTTATATTTCTGCCATTTATTATTGTCCATGTGATATTGATTATCAAGATTGACACGACATTTTCACCATCATATTTTGAATGAGCATTGTTAGACTTTGGTTTATTATGCATTTAATGTATATGTCTTATCGGCAATGTGATTTTGCCAAACTGAATAATTGTTGGATGGACATGTTGTTTTTCACTGTATCATTTCAGAGATGTCAAGTAAGTCTAACTGAGAAGGCAATGATTGACCTTGCTTAGGCATTGGTGTGTTTTATTGGTAAGGTAATCAACATAATATCTCAGCATATGATGGTGAATACCTTAACTGCTACCTGCAACTTTGATCTGATAAGAAGAGTTGCTCTTTTGAGATCTTCTTCTCAGAGGGTTTAAGGTCACATGTGTCAGCCTGGTGCTCACTAACTTTCTGTTCCTCTCATTTGCTTGGGGGTCATATTGATGAGGTGGGAAAGGAGGCAGTACAGGAGTTGCTACTTCAGCTTTCCATGAAAGTCTCAACCTCGATAGGGGTCATATCGTAGAAAGGATGGTCATTGCCAAAAAGACCACAGGGGTACTTCTCAGCAAACTTTCTTGTCCAGGTGAATTAGAGGTGGCCTTATGCCCTTAATTTTTGTAGGCATGCCAGGAGGGGGGAAAGTTTTTCCTTCCCCAAGCCTCCTGCCAACCAACAGTGACTTGTCATCCTTTCCACCTGCCAGCAGCCCTCTTGTGGGCACCAGACTCCTTTTAACAAATGATTGGGTGATTCAAGTCATTTTGGAGGGTCTCCAGATTTTGTTCATCCAGTACCCTCCCCATTTGTCATTCCCTTTCATGACAGATATCTCAGGTGATCTCATGCAGTTGGACATTTACAGATGTAGTTGGAGCATTTGCTTATAAAGTAGGCAGTCAGGTTAGTCCAAAACTTGGACTCCTTGGACTTTTACTCAGAAATTTTGTGGTGATGAAGGCCATTGGGGAATTAAAACTTGGGACAGCTCATCCAGGTTATGGCTGCCCTGAAATTCAAAATGGAGATGGCAAAGCCCATTTGGCTGTCAGTGTGGTACAAGAAATATGAAATCAGTCTGAGTCTGCCTGATGCATACTTCCATAATAATAATAATAATAATGACTCTATTTAAAGAGTAACACAATTAGCTGAAGAACTAATCTACTTTGAGCCCCTCATACATAGGAATTTATTTATTTTAACAGCATCTCTGAAGCCACTGGATATTGGGTTTGGAAGAAGGAAATAGAGTGGGCATTTATAATGTCAGCTGGAATACTATTTCAGAGCAAAGTTCCAGAGTATTGGAAACTTTTTTGGAATAATTCCTTATTTGGTTTGGGAATTTTATGCTGTTTGGTAGACATGGATTGCAGGTGGGGAGTATTACCAGGTAGCCTATACTGGAATAGTGATTGTAAATATTCAGGAGCACTATTATTGTATATCCTGTACATTAATTTGGCTTTTCTCAACCGGATTCAGTCTTTAATAGGTAATATTTTTAACTTACCAGCTAAATTTTCCTTGCTTTCTTTCTGGATTGAAATTAGTCCAAATGCTCTTTTCTGAAGATGTGCTAGCTTTGCTATGTTTTTATCATTTGAATTACCCCATACTTTATTACTGTAGTCTAAATAGGGTCATATGTAACTGTTATTAAATAGTTTTCTGTGCCTTTCAGGGATAAAATGTCTTATCCTGCTGAGAAGCTATCAACTTGAATTAACTTTTTTACTGATATGTTTGATATGTTCAATCCATGATAGGTTATTATCTACCAAAACACGAAGTAGTCTATCATGACAGACCGTTTGTAAATTTTTATCCTTCCATGTCAGACATAGTTCATCACTATCAAGATTTGTTCTTTTTTGTCATGTTCAGATAAGTAATATTTTAGTTTTACCAGTATTTACCACCATGCCATTGCATGTGCCCCAGTTGTCCAGTTTGTTTAGGGCATCCTGTAAATAAATTTTCAGTTCATGCTTTGTGTTTTGGATGTCTGACAATGTTGTGTCATCTGCATAGAGATATGTAGATGAAATTGAGTCCCTAGTAAAAGTGGTAGGTCATTAATAAATAATATAAATTGTAATGGACCTAGAATTGAGCCTTGTGGTACTCCATATCTAATTGTTCCAGGGTCAGACAGAACATTATTTATATAAACATGTTGTGTTCTCTCACTTAAGTATGAAGTAAAGCATCTAATTGTGCTTTCATCACATTTGGTAAATTTTCAGTTTCTTCAAAAGGATTTCATGATCTACCATGTCAAAAGCTTTCCTGAAATCTTCAAATACAGATCCTTTTATTCTACCTTGATCAAGTGCTTGAAGCCATTTATCAGTTAGCAAGATCAAGGCAGTCTCACATGAATGTTCTTGTTTAAAGCCTGATTGATTAGGGTGTAACAGCAAGTGTTTGGTTAAATAGGACATGAATGAGTGATGGACATGTTTTTCAGTAAATTTTTGAAAAGTTTGGTAGTACAGTCCTACCTGTTTATGTCAACATCCTCGGGCCCGAGGAAATATTGTAGACATAGGCAGATGTCGAGATAAGTGTTGGGGGGGGTCTGAAAAAAAGATACAAGTTAAATTCGTCAATAAGGGGTGACCTGTCATCAGTGAGTAGCATTTACATTTTGAGAAAATAAACAATGGAAATTTTGAGTACATGAAGACAAAACCAGTGTGATATACACTTGTATATTGACAAATTACATTTTGGTTACCTTTGTGTAATAAAATCCACAATAAAATATTGCATCGGTCACATCCTGATATGAAAAACATTCACTATGATATTCAATGTCGGCATTAGTACATGGTTGCATAGTTGTTATTTACATGCTTCAAGTACATGCACTTAAATTGGCCTAGATTTTGGTCAGTCTGTTCCCAGCTTATTGAGGCTACCAAGGGGATGGGGCTATTCACAGGGAAATGAAAACCTGTCAACAAGTTGGTTTAAACAGTACATGTCAGCGTTTTACACTGCCATTGGTAGCCATCGTAAATATAAATAAAGTTAAAAAGGAAACTTTCACAGCACAATAAACTTGTTTTAATTACCGATCACTTTGGAAAATGCAAGAATCGATCAGATTTCATTGCTTTTATTTAAGTTACTGCGAGAGGCCAACTTTATAGGACCAAACAAAAGCCTGTTTTTTTATCGGACCGCGACATTAAAGCCTGGCAGCAAGATCAACTAACTGTTTAATAAAGTACAGGTCGGAACTGGCCACCTGCCAACATAAATGATTAGGCGGAAAATTAAAGCCTGGTGGCAAGATCAATTAATTGTTGAACAAAGTATGGGTTGGAACTGGCAGCTGGTCGACATAAATGATTAGGCAGGAAAATTAAAGCCTGGCGGCAAGATCAACTAATTGTTGAACAAAGTATGGGTCGGAACTGACAGCTGGTCGACATAAATGATTAGGCAGGAAAATTAAAGCCTGGCGGCAAGATCAACTAATTGTTGAACAAAGTATGGGTCGGAACTGGCAGCTTGTTGACATAAATGATTAGAAAACAAAGGATTTGTTCAAGCTGGGACCAAGGGCTTCTGTCGACATGTACGTTTATTTTTTATCTCGACGTCGACATAAGCATGACAATTTTGGTAGTAATAGTAGACCAAGGGACCGGGACTTTGCTTTTTTGTCAAAATAGGCAGCTTGTCTACATAAGTGATGTCGATATACGGGGGTAGGACTATATTAAGATTGGCCAGTAGTTATCAGCATCATCCTTAGAACCAGATTTGTGAATAGGCATTACTTTTGCAGTTTTCCATATTTTGCAGATAGATGAGGTTGCAATACTTAAATTGATTATGAATGTTATGCTATCTGAAATAGCTGAGGCAGAAGTTTTAATGAGTCATGGACCAATCTGATCAAATCCTGTAGCTTTCTTGGTATCAAGTTCACTGAGACAATTTTTAACAAAGTTTTTTATACTGGTGGGATAGAAAAACATACCTCCTTAGGGGTTTTGCTGCTGCAGAATATTTTTAGTTCATTTATGTTGTTTTCTATCACTGGTTCTTTTAACTTTGTGGTAACATTGGTGAAAAAATCATCGAAAATATTTGTAATGTCAGCGTCATCATTGACTGGTGTCATTTAACAGAAGTGAGTGAATTTTATTTG
The DNA here is from genome assembly GCA_016617855.1 of Megalonaias nervosa. Lineage (NCBI taxonomy): Eukaryota > Metazoa > Mollusca > Bivalvia > Unionida > Unionidae > Megalonaias > Megalonaias nervosa. The sequence continues at coordinate 79,427 of JAECUM010005226.1, forward strand.
TCTGATCTTTGTGTTTTCCCCCAATAAGTTCATTGAAGACTTTCCAAATGGAGTTTGTGTTGCTCTTTTTGTTTTCAAGCATTGATTGATAATATGTTATATTTAGCTTTTTTAATCATACTTGTTATTTTATTTCTCCATACTTTATATTGTGCATGGTTTTCCGTAGCCTTGAATCGGTCTCGTATTTTCGTAGCATCTAGGATTTCAGTACTAAGCCAGTTAGGTTGGATTTCATACTTTACTCGATGAACTTTCAGTGGTGCATGCTTAGAGACTACATCCATAATTCAGTCAAAACCCTCAGAGCTTCATCAGTGTCATATAATTTTTAATTATATTCCATGGAACTTTATATAGGTCATCGAGAAATTGTTCTTCATTAAAATTTTTGAATGATCTGTAAGTGATAGTTTTGTGTGTATTTCCTATTTCTCTTGCATTTAACCTTTCTTGTCAAAAAATTAGGATAGTGGTCACTAGGACCAACATTCGGTACATTAACATAAGCCACATTGTCTGGTAGGTTGGTATAAAAATTAATGTGATCAGTAAGAGTGCTTGATATTTCTGTTACCCTTGTGGGCTCATTTACCAGCTGGACTAGGCCTATTGATTCAGTAAATTCCATCGAGTTGTTCCGAATTTGAGCATTGAGTAGGTCCTTATTTACATCGCCGAGTATATATGTTTCTTTCTCCTGTGCAAGAACATTTTCCATTTGTTTCAAAAAGTTGTAATTCTAAATTGCTTTGGAGGAAGGTGGCCTATAAATGAAACCATATACCTGTTCATATGAGATCATGCAAGTTCCATCACTTTAGTTACCTCAGGGTAGTGTTCCATTTCCGACCTCAGCCCTTGCTCTTCACTAAGACATTGGACTGCACTGAATCTCACTTAAGAATGCCCTTGTCCACAGTAGGTGGTTGCATACCTGAATGATATTCTGCAAAAACCCACAGTAAGTTCAGTTTATGTTCAGGATATAAACAATCTTCTCTCTGTTCTTCACAGTTCAGTGTAGATAGTCAGTGTGGAGAGGTCAGTGCATGACCCTTCTCAGCATTTTGTTCATTTAGGTATGGAGCTTCTAACCCATCTTAGCTTGGTTTGTCTTCCTCCCAAACACATTGACTCTATCTTCTGTGCATCATTGACTTTATCTTCTGTGCATCATTGACTATCTTCTATGCATCATTGGCTCTATCTTCTATGCATCATTGACTCTATCTTCTATGCGTCAGAGGTGATGTTTGCCAGGACATGCATTATGGTTATAGTTTCTTTACCTTCTTGGCCTGTACAGTGCAGCAGCAGGCTTGCTCAATCCCAGCCACCTTTACATATGCCCTCTGCAAGTGTGCCTTCAAGGACAGTTGCACCTGATCCTGGGTCATTTTGGATCACGAGATTATGATCAAATTATGATCTCGACCAGAAACAAAAACTTCCTGCCTCATTAGCACGTCAGGGATTGGTTAGCGGCAGGAGTACCTTCAGAAGCCCTCCATCTGGAAGTAACAATCTGTACACATGCCAGTTTGTTGGGAAAGGTAAGACTTGTTACTATGCTTCTCGATGGTTTGTGGCAAATGGATGGCTCGTTATATCCATCACCTGGAAAAGAAGGCCATTCTCCATAACTCTGACTGTTGGAGGGAGTGCATCCAAAGGAAGATGGAAAAGAAGGCCATTCTCCATAACTCTGACTGTTGAAGGGAGTGCATCCAAAGGAAGAAGGTTTTTGAAATGTTGGACAACCTCATAAAAAAAAAGGATAAAGAAATCACCAGATCTGTGTATGATGGTATGGGAGTTCCACAATTGGTTTGTCCAGTACCATATACGCATACAGGTCAGACACATTCCATGCATCCTCAGCATTTTGGCTGATTCATTATGAAGGAGAGGCCAGCTGTTTCAAATGGAGTGGTCTCTACTTATCTATCATTTCTCAAGTGTGCTTTGAATGTTGCTCACTGATGCAAGACCTGTGCTTAGATTGATCAACAAACTGGCCTTCTTCATTTTCAGATCCAGAGGCCTGGGCCTTTGACAGTCTGTCATTGAGCTGGGAGGGGGTGTAGACCTATTCCTTCCCCTTCACAGTTTTAATACTGAAATTAATCCAGAAGATAAAGGGCGAGGGTTGTAAAATATTTCTGATTGCCTTTCTCAGATTGGACTGGTCCTGGGTCAGTGAGCTGTTGGACTGTGTGAAAGACATACCAAGGAAAATTGTAGCAGTCCCCACTGCATAAGCAGCCTATGTCATCAGTATTTTATCCATATCCAGAGAAACTCCTCCTTCATGCCTGGATCCTGTTAGGGATACTTTGTGTGAAGAGGGGCCATGTTAATGACATGATACCACTCTTAGCCTCCATCACTAAGTTCACAAACTTTTTTCTTTTCACCTTTGAGGACATGGAGTTTTTGCCCCCAGTCACAATCAAGGGATGTTGTTCTATGATTTAAGACACATTCAGGCATTGTTGAAGACATGATATTGGCTGCAACAAGGATTTTTTCAACTTGTCTAGTTTGACCTATCCAGGCCCTGCTCACTCTCCTTGTTCGCCAAATGGAACCTGTCAAAGACCCTGATGTGGTTCATCTTGCCCCTGTTTGAGCTTCAACCTTGTTGAAGCTGCTATCATACAAAACTTGCTTTCTTATAGCTTTAGCTTCATTGTGCAGGTAATAAAAAATGACTAATGCTCATCATGTATATCCTCAATACATTATGTTACATATATGTAATTAAATTGCTTGTGTGTTAGTTTTAAAATTCTTTTTTATTTTAGTTTTGTTTCATTACATTTTATTGTAATGATTATTTTCATGGGATTCGAAATTTTTTTTCAGTAATTCTGTTTATCTAAGACATAAAACGTATTACATTTGCAATATTTTTATTTTACCTGTGTCCGCGGTAGTGTAATCGCTACGCGAAAATGATTGGCTATTGCCAAGGTCCTTTCGTCTAGTCTAAATAAACAATGTTTTATTTTTATATTTATTTCAGAGTGATAATAGATAGGGGTTCTTCCTACATGACATATTTCATTTTCCTATTGCGTTGTTTCCAGTGTTGTTAGATCACTTATTCTGTCTCGCGAGAACGGGATGATAATTCGGGTGAATATATAACCCTTTCTGAGCACTCGTCACTCAGTTGTATTCTTGATACCTAGAAGGCCGGATAGGTTATTTTGTTGTTGAAACCAGATTGTTTTTGAAGTTCATTTGTTTTTGGAATTTAATTTATTCTCTAGAAAACCAAATGAGTGTACTGTTTTATAAATTCTGGGAGAAAGAAATTCAGTGAAAATTTATTCTGGAATTATTCGGAAACATAAACTGTGATTCATTTGAGGAATTGTTGCTATTTTGTACAAGGACCACATCTGACATCATCACCTTCCATACTGGAACGTCGTCGAGATTCGAACTTGGATTCTAATAGAACTGTTTAGTGATAGGACTTGTATTTTTCATTCTTGGGATTAAATTTTGGATAATATTCTGAGTCCTATTTTCCAGTTTTTACATTGTTTTCTAGGGAAATAAATTATTTTGTTAAAATATACAAAGCTTGTTGTCTTCACTCTTTTCTCTTGTTATTATTGTACGAGCCTATACGTAACAGTTATCATATGGACCTTTTCAGTAACCTAGTTATCTCCCTCTCATGTTAGGTATTTATTACAGCCAGTAGGTAATTAAGCCTTTGGACAAGAAGATAACTGCTATCATCTGAAATGAATCCATCTTTGCCAAGTGTTTTGTATGACACTCGTATTCTCATTATTCCCACTATGAAAATGAAATCATATGGACAACGCTCTTTTGCATACCAGGGCCCAGCAACGTGGAACGAATTGCCCACTGCACTTAGACACAAAGACACAGTGATCTCATTCAAGAGCGCTCTTAAAACTCACGTATTTCAACTGCAAGAACAGACTTAAAGACCTAATAATGTATCCTTACCTTAAATATTTACAGCATGTTTTCTGTTTCTAATTTCGTGATGTTTGTTTTTATTTTTGTAATCATATCATTACGTATGATTTTTGTAATCATATCATTACATATGTTTTTTAAGTGTTGTCAAATGTTGTAAAGTGCTTAGAGCTTCGAAAGATTAGGCACTACACAAAGTCCTCATTACTATTATTGTTATTATTAATTACTAGACCGAAACCAGAGAACCATCACAACACATAACTTTATACAACTATTATACCTTGCACCTTTTTTTTCTTTTTTGTATGCAAATAAACAAAGTAGATAAAAAATGTAATGCAAATTAAAATATATAAAGTGGTCATTCCTACCACAAACATGATATTACATGATTAAAACAATATAGCATACACATGTAACACACACAAGACAATAGATTGATCATTGGTCAAGATAACTAAAATTTAGGGACCATGATATAGAAACCAGTTGCAAGACCTAGTGTCTGAGGAAGGAAGTATATGTCATAAAGAAATATACCAGGAAGGAAAACAAAGGGACCAGCTCCAGGGACATTGTGAGTACGACACATCATAAAATAAATAAACTGTAAATAGCAATGAGCAACCTCTGAAGAAGAATAATAAATCGTTTCTCAGAATTCTTTGATTTGTTACAGAAAAACAAACACCCTCACTATGGGGGATATGGAAACTCATTAAAACCTTTAAAGTGCCAACAAATAAAACAGTATACAGCTCACTATTCATAAAATAATTCTGATAAATGATCCAGCTGTTGTGGATTGTGATTAATGGATTATAGATAGGTATGACTAAAATACACAATGAAAAAGTGGAATGCAATGGAAATAAAATAAGCAATGGAAGTTATTTTTGTTTTAATTTTTTCATTGAAGAAATCAAAAGAAGTTTTTAATAATCAGATGCATAAATATCTGTTTGAATTGCATAACAGAAAATAAAATTAATTTTCAAAACTGACAATAATTGTATGAAATGTGCCCTTTTGAGAAAGGATGCAATCATCGTAAGCAAATGGAAACATTAAATAATGTTCATTGCTGAATTTTTGGATAGTATAAAGCTTTAACACAATGGAAATAAAGTATGCAGTGGAAATTATTTATTTTAGTTTTAAATGATTTGTTTGATTAAGGAAGGTTAACAGAAGGATTTCATCATCAGGTGCAAATTCTAAACATTTTGCATAATGTAGAACATCATCATGAATGAAGGTTCATAATTGACTTACTTAAATAAAATGCTACTTTCAACATTCAGTTTAACAGTAATTGTTTTTTTTTTGTTTTTATATGTTGGTGTTGTTATTGTTGTTTTTGTGTGTTCACAAGGAATTGTGTGTTCACTATTTTTATTATTCCTAAATTATCTTCTTCTTCATTTTCTAAAAACTTTCAATTTCAATTATCTGCACAGGTTATGCACATACCCACTGATATATGATTTTATCCATTGTGCCTAACAATTATTCGTTAATTACTTTCTCGCACATTTATTTAGAGCATTTAATTGGAAAGTTTGACCATGGCGCAAAATATAATTTCATTCGCTTCATTCTGTTTTGCAATGAGTGAATGTCAACCAGCGTTAATACCTACCGGAAATGCTTATAGCGCAACCTCCATACTACTTAAGAGCTCGAAAAGAAAGAGCAGAGAATGAGGTTACCGAAAGAGGCTATAGAAATACCTCCACAATACAGCAGCCAATTAGTAATTATAAACAAATTTAATTAAAAAAGAAAAGTACATTGATTATATAATCTTTTGCATTTTGTGATAAGAGTTTGACAGTATGCTTAATGGAAGATTAAAATGTAAAACTGAACTTTCTATTAGAATTAGTTTTTTTTCAAGATATTTATGTTTCTTATATAATGCAAACATGAAGATTGTGCAAAAAGACCATAAATAGAGTGCATTTTGTCCTTGTTATAAAGGTGTCCTTTAGAAAGGACGGATAAAGTTTCCATGACATTTGTCTTATATCTGCAGGTTTTCACCAAGAGTTCATTCTATATTGAGTATTTTTAATTTGAGAATTATACACCTTTTGGGATTGCATCAGCTTCTCTCTCAATGCAGTTCTAGACCTTTGAAAGAAAATATGTATTTTCCATTGCACAAGACACAGAACTGATATTTATTGAACTTATTTTCTGCCTTAGGTCGACTACAAAAAGGAGATCAGATTCTTGAAGTGAACAAGGAGAGCTTGGAAGGGGTAACTAATGAAAGGTAAACTCATCTTGTTTTATGACATAGTATATAATGCTCTTTATAAGTACAGAGATACTGTAGTTATTCTAATAGATGCCCCCAGGGGTGGGGGTGCAATTTCCAATGGAGGGATGTGTTGATTTTTTTTGTCATATTGTACATCACTGTTTGACTGAAAACATTTGTAAATTTAAGTTGTTTTGATATTTCTTAACAATCGTTGTATTACTCTTGTACTGTTTTAATTATTTGGACATACCATAATGGATATATATGGATCTATAGGCCTTGATAAGGTATGAATTTTTCGTGGAAAAAAGGGGGGATGGCATTTATTAGAAGGGGGCTTTTATTAGAATAACTATGGTATCTGTTTTCTTTATGTGGAATATACATTAATAGGCATTTTCAGGAGGGACTGCTCCCTGATCAGATAGGTCCAGACCTCGAAGATACTCGAGTATTTACCACATATATTTTTTCCAAGAATTTTAAAAATTAAATTTGGTACAGTTCGTTCATGTTTTAAATTGCCCCTTTTAGTCTTTATATATGAAAAGTCATAAGTAAATGGATTTCAGAAGTGTGTGTGTGTGTGTGTGTGTGTGTGTGTGTGTGTGTGTGTGTGTGTGTGTGTGTGTGTGTGTGTGTGTGTGTGATTTGGGTTTTTAATGTAGCTTTAAAAAATTTTCAGTCATATCACTATGATGTTTGCAGTGTGGCAGTTTATAGTGATGGCTCGCACTATGGAATCATGCCACAGACATGTAGCATCATGTCCCACCTAGTCACATTGTCCTGATACCAGGTTGACCAGTCCTAACACTAACCTTTTAATGCTGAGCACCAAGGAAGACAGCTGCTCGGACCATTTTTATAAGTCTTTGGTATGACTTGGCTGGGCTTCGAACTCATGACCTCCCACATCCAAGGTAGATGCTCAAACCACTTAGGCCACCAGAGAGGTCAAAATGTAAAGTTGAACATATTTGAACTCCATGTCATCTTGTTTAGGATGTCTGACTTATAGGTTTTGAAAATTCACATTTAATTAGATTTCATAAATAGAATTTTGAATCAATCAGCTTTTAATATTTCAGAGCTGTTGCAATTCTCCGACAGGCTTCAGCATCAAATCATGTGGAAATAATAGTTGCCAGAGATGACCAAGCAAGGTGAGTTAAATCACTGGTAAAGATAAAATTTCCAATGATGCATTCTGATTAATGAAATATTTTTCTTAATGATTAAGTTTTGATATTTCTTACAGACTTCAGCTAATTTGTAGCAGTAGGTCACTTTTGACAGTGTTAACCATAGGCAGAAATAGTAGGATGCTATTCTCCTTGTGCTTCTACTGTCTTTACTTATTGTCAATCAGACTTTCTTTTATACTGTAGTATCACCAATTTTTGGGGGATAGCTAAATTTGTGGATTTCATTGTTACCCTGCACCATGAATTTAAAGACACAATGAAAACTTAGACATGTGTGATGAAAATATACCCCCTCCCCATTTTCTTATTGTTTTTCATTCCTAGAGATCACCATAGCTATTTGATAAATCAACATCATTTTTTTAAAAATCTGGTAATAAAATATTAGGTTTTACATGTGTTTGTCTGTTTTTTTAAACCCTTTGCAAAATAGAATAATGAAGCATTTTATTTTGTTTTGAAACACATGCATCTATATGGTATCCAGTAGCTGTAATTTCCACTCACTGCCTGAAAATTGTTGTGACATAAGTAAGGATAGAAAAGAGGAGAAGCATAAGGTATTCAGACACTAGTATTACTGAAAATGAAAGAAAGAATAACAAATTATTCTGATATATGTTGTTGTTGTGGGTTTGACACCATTTTTCAGCACATGATAGGCTATTCATGTCAGCCAGTATATTTGGTGAGGAAGAACAAAGGAAACCTCAGGGAAAAACCAGTGATCCCCAGTATGCTGTTGGCAAGCTTTCTCACATGCCTACATTGGCCGAATCTGAGATTTGAACCCATGTGGACAGAGGTGAAATGTCAGTGAGCTGTAAAGGTGAGCACAATAGGCCACTCAACCACCTGGGCCCCAATACTAGTATGTGAAAATTAGATTTAATACTTTTTCCAATTGATTTATCGTTCAGGTCAAACTGTTGTGGAAAAAGTTTAGTCCATGTGAAAACATGTCTCAATTTATGCATACATGCTTAATCCCAATGAATAGCACACAAATGTTTGTCAGGTAGATAATCCTGAAATTGTTGAATGAAACAAATCCTGCTTTCCAGAAGCCTTGGGTAATTAGGTCTGACCTTTCATGCAATTTCTTGTGAATCAAATTACCCATTCTGTATGAATCAGCTTTGATTGCTAAGTTTTAAGGTCCACTAATACTGTACACTGATCTTCATCAGTGACATCTTTCTTTTCCTAGTTTAGCATACCAGTTGTGGAAATGTGATTTTAATTCTTCCTAATAATCTTTTAAAGTTGTGTGATTTTTACAGAAGCCAGACTCAAACAAGTAGGGTGATTCCATTGTTTTTCAGTTTGGTTAACATCTTTGCACTACAATGGGCTCTGAACAAATGTAATATTGACACAGTTTTCTAATTGCATTTAGCAAGGGACAGCTGGTCACACATTTGGTTCACATGTGGAACAATAACAGCATCCAAATCAGTGGGGATCTATGTTGAATTTTAATACTCTTTAGTCACTGTGTTAATGTCATGGTCATCAGAAAGTACTGATGGTGCTGCTCTAAGAAGGGATCATACACATATACTGCAGTAACCGATTAGCTTAGTGTTGTTAGCTGTGTATGCTCCCTTTGTTATTGAGTGTAAGTGATCTTGACTGATCTTGACAGGTGTTTGATTTTTGCTCATACAGGTGGTAGTACTGTTTTAGTCACTGAAGTGACCACCATTTGTTATTGCCATAGTCTTGTTAATTTGCGTTCTTTATTCATTATTTGTAGAGGTTAATCAGTGCACACTCACAAATATGCAAACTTTGAGAGGCAATAAAAAAAAAAAAATCTAACAAGCACAAAACAATGTTGAGTTACCTCCTTACAGGACAAAGCCAGAAACTGCCTCACAGAAGAAAAAGACATTCTGAAAAGATGGACGGAGTACTGCGCAGAACTTTACAAAGAGGAAGTCAGCAGGAGTGGACAACATTCCAGCAGAACTGGTCCAAGCAGGGGGAGAAGTAATGATTAGCGCCCTCACAAACAACTGCAACAAGGTCTGGCACACAGGAGAATGGCCATCACAGTGGACCCAATCACTGATCATCACCCTCCCCAAGAAAGGAAACTTACAACAGTGTCAAAACCACCGTACAATCAGTCTTGTAAGCCATCCAAGCAAAGTCATGTTGAGGGTACTGCTGAACAGACTAAAGCCACAGGCTGAAAAGATCATTGCCGAGGAGCAGGCAGGTTTCAGAGCAGGGTACAGCACAACAGAGCAGATCTTCAATCTCAGGATATTATGTGAGAAGTACCACCAACACCGGTAAGATCTGTACCACATCTTCGTGGATTTCAAGAAGGCATTTGACGGTATGGCATGCAGCCTTGTGGGTGACCATGAGACTGTACAACATCAATGCCAACCTCATCACAGTAATAGAGCACCTGTATGACAAGGCCACCAGTGCAGTATACTTCAACGACAGCATAGGGGACTGGTTCAGAACGACAGTCGGAGTCAGACAAGGCTGTCTGCTCTCTCTCACACTATTCAACATCTTTCTGGAGAGAAGCGTGGCTGACGTGCTTGAAAAGCATGAGAGGACAATCAGCATCAGAGGCAGAACAGTCACCAACTTACGTTTTGCTGATGACAGTGATGGACTAGCAGGAAATGAGAAAGAACTAGCTGGCTTAGTAGAGAGCCTCGACAAAACCTCTGCAGCCTACGGCATGGAAATCAGTGCAGAGAAAACCAAACTGATGACCAGCAACACCAAGGGCATTAGTACTGACATCAGGGTCAAAGGTACGAAGCTAGAAACAGTCCACAGTTTCAAGTATTTGGAGGCAATTGTAACAGATGAAGGATCAAAGCCTGAAGTACTATTCAGGATTGCACAGACAACAGCAGCACTGACAAAAGTGAAGCCCTTCTGGAATGACAAGAACATCGCACTCAGTTCAAAGATCAGACTGAGGCACTCACTGGTGATCTCCATATTTCTCCACGCCTTTGAATCATGGACCATAACAGCTGACTTAGAGAAAAGGATACAGGCCATAGAGATGAAATGCTTCCGAGAGATCCTCAGCGTCTCATACAAAGACTATGTCACTAATGAAGAAATGTGGCAAAGGATCAGACAAGCCATTAGGCCTCACGAAGACCAAAGTGAAGAAACGTAAACTGCAGTGGTAAGGGCATGTCTCACGATCATCAGGTCTTGCCAAGACAATCCTGCAAGGCACTGTGCAAGGAAGAAGAAAGAGAGGCATGCAGAGAAAGAGGTGGGAAGATAACATTCGAGAGTGGACAGGCTTGACATTGAGCGACTCACTGAGAAAGACAGAAAATCGAGAGGATTGGAGGATGCTGGTTGTTCAGTCTTGTGCGGTGCCCCAACGGTCTACCAGACTATGGGACTGATGATGATGATGAAACAACCCCATGAATATAAGTACCCACAAAAATGTTGTTCTTGAAAAACAAAACACAAAAATAAATGATACAACAGCAATTGCTTTTTCATTAGATAATGCTCATTAACTGACAGATTATTATGTGCAATATTTCAGTATTTTTGCATACAGAATATTCTTTGATCCTCAGGTTCCATGTACCCTACCCCTTTCACTCCACATACTGCCCTCATGGAAAGTCATTTTGAAATTGCTAGTCAAATTAAAGTTAAATGGGCATCTGATTGGGCTATGACTTTCATTGCCACTAAATGTTACCTCATGTGTATGACCAGTAAAACAACAAAATCATCTCACTTCTACACCATAAATAACCACATACTACAACAAGTGAGTGAAAACCCCTATCTTGGACTAACACTATCTGAAGACTTCTAGTGGGAATCGCATATTATCAAATCAACCAAGAAAGCAAACACTGTACTAGCATTTCTAAAAAGAAACCTCAGACACTGTCCGCAGACATGTAGACGAACTGCCTATCTAGCACTAGTCAGATCCATGTTAGAATATGGTTGTGTTTTTTGGGATCCATACTACATTAAGGATGTTGATAGAATCAAGAAGGTTCAACACCAGGCAGCAGGATTTATATCTTGTGACTACAAAACCAAAGAGAAGCAGTCTGTGTCACCAAAATGTTAACTGACCTGCGTCTTCCAACACTCCAAGACAGCCATAGTAGGATTCATTTGACATATCTCTATAAAAGTAATCGAGTGGTTAGTACCGGCTCTCTCACCAAATATATTTTTAAAACCACTAAGACAAAAATGCTAGATTAAAGCCAAATCTTTTCCAGATTTTGAAAGTATAAAAATTGGGGATAAAGTAGTATCAAATAATAATAGGTGTTTTGTAGTTGAGCAATGTAGAACAGAACAATTTAGAAATTCTTCCTTCATCAAAACAGTTGTGGACTGGAATCATCTGAGTGTGCACAATCAATGGAGAGCTTCAAGACAGCTCTTGAACTGTATTACTAACTTTCTAGTTAGCTATCTCTTCTAGTGCAGATTTATGCCATAACTGGCCCTGCACTGTACATATTCAGATTCAGAATATTTTATGTTTCACAAAGAACTTTCAAAATATGTTTGTAAATGCTTTAACATGAGGATAGAAACCATGAAAATGATGATTTGATAACAATAACTTTCATTTTACAGAGAGCTCACCTATCACTTTTGTCATTTACTAGATGGCATGAGAGTACTATGGGGGTTCTAGACTGGTTCTTTTCATTAGTCTTTGCTCATGGGCAATACCTCTGAAGCAAAGAAAACAAAACAATTTTCTAGTGCACATAATACCTTCTGTTGGAGAAATTTTCTTTGGCATAAAATGTTTCTTCAGTAATATTTACTGGATCATAATACCTTTGAAGTACATCCACTACCTCACATATCTGGTCTTATCAAACTTGATTTTAGCACCAAAAAGTGCAAAATTGTCTTCTTAGCTTGAGTCAGTCAAGATTGATCTCCCCTAGGGTAGAGAGAGAGTGATGCTAAATCCCACTTACGCTTCATTTACTACTGGAATGTATATCCATGCTGTATCAGGGATGTAAGTGCATGGAGGCTTGGGAGAGAGTGCCTCTATCATGATCTTGTATATATTACGAAGAAACATTTTTCTCTACAAAATAGTTTCTTCCTAAAATTCGTTACCTGATCATTATGTCTTAGGAGAATAGGTAAGAAAATGGAAGGTGTTATGTTCTCTTACCCTGGAGGTGGACCTGTGTCTGGTCCCTAAAGTCCATGAAGCAGCTTGAACAATCTATTTATTTTGTGGGTTTAATACTGTTTTTCAGCACATGATAGGCTATATATGGCAGCCAGCATATTTTGGTGGAGGAAAAATCTGGAAGAAACACTGGCCCATGAGAAGTTACCTGCAAGCTTTCTCACATACCCACATTGGCTGGGCCAAGCCTTGAACCCACACAGAGAGGTGAGATGTCAGTGATCTGTAAAGGCTAATGCCTCGCTTTCGAAGTGATGAACATTCTTGTCTTAGTGGTTCTGGCCACCACTTGTTTTGGAGAATTCTTTGCACCTTAGAGCTTATTTGGTATGAGCTCGGTGTGCAGGTTCAACATCTCAGGGCTTGGGTGGTTGCTTCATCAGGTGTGAAAAGAACAAGATTTTTCTGGGAATCTCTGTTGCAAAGATTATCCCTGATTTTCACACTTCAGGAGAGCAGTCAGGTTCAAACCCTGACTTTTCAAAATGAGGACAATAACTGGGCATATTAGCCTGTCTTAAGGACATTTGTATAGATTGTGATTCTGGCAGTTCAGTCAGCAAGGGAATACTCATTATAAGCCATGTGATGTGTTCCCATTTGCTGAGATGAGACCTCATGTATCCTAAAACTTTTTCGATTTGGTCCAGTGGGCAGAACTTTATTTGCAGTGGTCTCATGAACAGGTGGCTTAGGATCATTGCTGCTCCATAGAGGAGACCAAAGGTGAATGCAATCTTTTGAGAGAATGGTACACACCATCAAGTTGGTTGTCAGGGCACATTCCAGGGGAAGACAGATCTATTTTAGATGGGTTTTGAACTCTATACCCAGGTTGATAAATTATTGAGATTTGTCCCTAATGACAAGGACTCCATGGCAGAGCAGAAGTGAAATAAGGGACTTCATGTCATGCTCTAGAATGTAACTCACCTGTTTCTTGTGCAGGTAGCTAGGTGTCATAGACATGAAGTGGCTCAGAAGTGTGACACATGACTCTGCCCTTAATTCTCATGAAGACTCAAGGATTGATATTATACTAAATGGGAGTGCCATGAATTGGTATACCAAATCCTAGAATGCAGACTTCATGGAATACTTTTGAATAGGAACATGGAGGTATGCATCTTTGTGATCCTGGGTCCAAGTCCAGTGCCAGGTACATTACCTGAGTTAGAGCTGGGACTGAAGTTAGCAAGTCCAGATGTTAGACACAATCCATGTTATGAAGCTGGAACTAGGTGCACTGGAAAAATGGACTACCGTGCCAGGTCATGAAAGGTGAAGGCATAGGTTGAGGCTGTGTTGGAGCTGGGTGACATCAGATGCCAAAGTATGGTACTGGTTATCTTGAGAAAGATGACTGTAGCCAGTACAAGGATGTGCTGGTATATCCACTGTTGCTCCAGATGGGTCACAGTACTAAATAATACAGGAAATTGTCAAAAGATGCTGTGGTAGCAGCAATGCTAATTGTGTCATCCGTGCATTTCTTCATTCTCTTGTTTGCTCAAGTCATCTTGTAAGTTAAACAAATGTGTGAATAATCTGCAGTGTTATAAGTTGAGCAAGAAATAGACAAAAATGTAGTTGGAGTATACTTCCACTCAAATAGTGGAAAGGTAAAAGCAGAATCCATTTTGCGAGGTCTTGAAAAAGAGGTGCTTGCTAGAATAAATGGAATTAGTAACTGAGGTATATATGGGACTTGGCACCACTACCTCAGCCTAAAGGAATATCACTCTTGTCTGCCTTCCATCTAGATAAACAGATGACTTGAGCACATTTTGATGTTAAAAACAAGCTGGATTTGTGAGGTAATGTATGTACTCTTAAGGTAAGATGATTGGGTAACATTTTTGAGGAAGAAATGAATTTGTGAGTTCCATTTCTGGTAATATTGCAGGTTTAACTAAATCTGTACAAAAGAAAAAAATGTTTACACTACTGCCAACATATCTAAATTCTCAAATAAAGTTTTATCTTTTGGGGGTTTTTTTTCTCCAAATTACTCAGAAGAAGACCATATTCCAAAAATTTCCATTATATGTTGTGGTTTTTTTTTACAGATCTGAATTCAGAGAAATCTTGGAGAAAAGCAATGGATTCAGTTTTCCTTGTACACCAGTTTCAATAGAAAGCCAGGATAGTAAGTACATTTCAAGGAATTTTGCTTTTTACTTGTGGCTGTATACAAGTTCTTGTTCTTGTTCTCTTTCTGGATCTTAGAACTACTTTTCAGTAAGGCATTGAAAAAATACATCACTTCTGTTTGGGTTTAAATCTGCAAGTATATGAAATTGCAGGGGTATATTTATTTTGTTTGTTTTATCCATCTGTCAGTCCATCCATCCATCCATCTGCCCAACTTTCCTATGAAGCCCATTAGCATTATTGTGCCAGAATCACATAATACAGACAAATAAAATATTTGCATATGTTGATGACCTGATTAGATTGTCAGGCCATATAGCAATTTTGTTTGTTTTTACAGTTTTTAATTAATGAACTTAAGGTGACTTCATTTTTTGCGCTGTTCTAAATTTTTATGGTTTCAGGAAAATAATATTTTCAATGGTACTTAAATTCCTGGATTGGGGTAGGGGTCCTATTGTTTCCACAGGAAGGATCCTATTGTTTCCACAGGAAGGGTTGTTTTGTTTCAACAGAATTTATAATTGTTTATTGCATCTTTAAATTGTGGGTTTTGAACAACAATGAAATCCACAAAAGTTGGTATTCCACAAAAGATGGTTCACAGTAAACATTTGGATGAAAAGCTTATCAGCAAAATTAAGCATAATCCACTTGAGATAGACCAGTGAAATTTGAAAGCCATGTTTGTATGCCTATGTAAATGACCTGAATAGATTTTCATGCCATTTGTTTCTAAAGTTTTGAAGAAAAAAATTAAGGTTTTTGTCTGCAGTTGGAACATACATCAGTCAAGTCAAATTTGCTATGTAAATTTGATGGGGTTTTTTACACATTATCCTGGAAAAAATGAATTTCAGAATGGTGGCCTAAATTCAAAACTGCCTTGTTACTTTCAGAGCCAGAGAGCTTGAAAACACCATCACAACAGAAGGAAAAATTGCAGATCTCTTCTACTAGTCTTGTATGGTCAACACAGAATAAAGAGGTAATGAGGGAGTTTGTCTATAAATCAAATCCAGGTATGCAGCTTTTGTATAGTTGAACCTGTATCAGAATTTAACATAGAAGTGAAGACTTAGTGGGTGTAATGTCTTATACAACAGAGGCTTGTTGCTCTAAGTTCAAAGTTGAGTAAATTTTGCTGGATACTTGCATCCTCTTTTAAATAATGGTAGCTTTGCTTGGCATGTCAGATTCATAGTAAGTGGCTTGTGTATTTGAGTCTAGTTCAGAGCTGTTGTGGTGTGAGAAGTCAGTTTCATTCCATTGCTTATGCTCTAAATAGTCCTTCATGTGCGGATTTATCATTAACCACCACCAATCCTTCAACCAATGAATCAGTTCTTAAAATAGCCTCAAAATCCAGTCATTATATTTGCAGCATCCCTTCCTGTTAAGTTTTTGTTTGCTATCCAGCCCTTTGAAGTTGTGGGCACATGAAATGATGCATTGTGACTGTGCTGAGGGATAAATCTAGGTGACATTTTAGGGTGAATTCTGGGATAAAGATGGGAGAAAGTGGTGATTACCCAGGCACATAACCTGTATTATTATGTGTAAGAGTTATCCAACACTTTGTACAACGTTGCTTAGGTAGTTGTATATTCAGCATGCAAGATCATTTTTAGTTATACTGGTCGTAGACCAGAATAGCTTATAGCATATCCTGTTTTCAGTCTGTTGTCCATTGTCCATATGTTGTTATCACTACACCCCTTAAACCACTTGAAGGATTGCAATCAGATTAGTCACATGAAAATCTTTCTCGGATGTCCATATTGATGTCCATGTTTGCTTCTCCACCTGAATGGATGGTCATATCAGTATGAGGTTTTCACTAAAAGACTTTGTATGATCTCTATTTGGTTCTAAATGTAAATGGTGGCAATCATGAAAATCTTGCTATTTGTTACTTATGATGTTTTATTGGTTCCAAATGAAAATAATATCAATCTGACATCCATTATGGCCTTCATGGCCACTATGCTGAAAATATTGTTCTTTTAACTCCTCCAGAAAGGAAAGTCATAGTGACATAGAATATTCACCAGAAACCTTCTTATGCTGGCTGAAATGAAAATGATGCTGATATTATTCTAAATTCTGTTCCTTCTAAATGGGTGGTCATGTTGATATGGAGTTTTCACCAAAAAGACCTCTTGTGAGATCTTGTTGGTCTTAAATGAAAATGGTACCAATCTTACATCCACCATGACCTCACAAAAATCCTCAACCAAGTTTCTGGAAGTTCTACACTTATAGGTTGTAGGAGTCTTTGCTTTAAATGTAAGTATAATCATTCTTTATTTCCAACTTTTCTTTCTTCCTATGATGACAAATTTCTGCCTTTACAATTAAATCAGTTTGCTGAGACTTGGTAGTATTTACGTACTTGCATGTGTAGCCTATGCAACTTCACAAGAGTTCTGGCTATTGTTTTGTTTTATATGTTTGAGAAGTCTGTAATTAGAAAACTCTTAATGTGTATCTTATCCACTAAGACCAGATACATAAAGGTAAGTTTCCTATACCAATAGCATCTGGGCACAAAGTTTCACTGAATTTTCCTGTACATACTGTCACTAAAAGCCTTCCTATAGGTAGTATTGTGAATTGATATTATATAATGATGCTTCATTGCCTTCGTTAGGCTGTCTGCTAGCACATAGTTGCATATGTGACACTTTATTAATTTGACCTGTATAGAGTGTCATTGTTTCTATTCCTACAGGTAAATTGTTTCATAACAGATATTTTAGCACCTAAGTTATACGGTGCTTCAGTTCTTTATGTGCAGGTTTTGTGTATAATATAGGAAACTTGTTTATATTACTATATAGCTTCCTCTCTGGTTGAATAAGTACAGGTCAGTTTTCTATACATAGTTTATAAGTGTCCAGCAGTGTTACTATATGTGACGCTTGAGTGATTTTTATCAGTATCTATCTTAACAATTGGCCTTCCCATGGGTAAGCTGTTATTAGGATAGATTTTTTCCTTTACAGTTGTACATGTAAGTACTATAAAGGACACTTCAGTGATTCTACCTGGACAGGCAGTTATATTCACATGTCTACAGGTCATTTGTGACTCAAATTTTTCATTTAGCATCCACTTCTAATTATTAATACTGAATACAGTTTTCTACTTGTACAGGTCATGTGTACCCTTTTACAGGTGTTTGTCATAGTGGGTAACCCTGCATGGTTTCTTGCAAGTTCAAAGCAGGTCACTCACTATACTAAATGTATATAGGGTCTGCTCTATTTAGTCTTGCAGATTTAGACCATGGGCAAGACCTCTCTGACAACCACTCAACATGTGCAGTACATGTCAGACTTGCCTATTATGGATAGAAATCAGTCATAACTTGAGGGATGAAAACATTGCTTGTACACAAGGGTTCTCACCATATCATTCCTAGGCACTGAGATGGAGAGCAGCAGCAGCAAGCATGAGTTACAGTCTTGCATATCAGAACTGTGGACCAGATGCATGGATCAATATCCTATACCCTCTTGCAACCTCAAGAATTGGACTGCATCATGCCAGCCAAGATAGCTGTGTTCCTGCATGACCAGACTTGGCCATATAATTGATCGCAGTTGGCCATGACCACAATTGATCTACAGTATCAGCCACCTGAAAACAAACTTGCCAGTTGCATGACTCGCATAGTGCTGTCAAGTAATTCTCTAGCATGATACCCAGTTTAGTGTCATTATACCAATGAACTCACTTCATGGAACCAGTTATATATGGATTAGTCTAACTCACATGGTTCAGCTAGGCACTTCTTGTGGAAGACCTACTGTTTATATAGACACCCTCATGGATCAATCTTACCTGCAACAGTACTTCAATATGCTTCCAGCAAACAATGTCCATCATTGGACCTCCATTATCAAGGGATGTCTCTTCACTTGCTCTCAAGCCAATGCCACCCACAGAGACTTTAATTAATAACACATTCGAAGTAACAGGATCTGACTCATAATTGCTGCAAGTGTAGTGGGTCACCATCATCAACATTCATCTCCAACTACTTTGCAGGTAGTGCAGGAGATGTCGACTTCACTTCCTCAATCTCTAGGTGACGAAACAGGCATTCAGGTTCACTCATCATTATTACATGTAGTACTTACTTGGATGAGTTCTGTCCTTGTTTTTCTACATCACCTGAGAGGTCTACAGTTCTGACATTAGGTAAGAATTATCAATGGAAGATTCTACTTTCAACTTCTCCAGTGGCCTTAGTGGTTAGAGTGTCCGCCTCGGATGGGGGGCGGGGTTCAAACCCTGGCCGAGTCATGAGTCATACCAAAGACTTATAAAAATGGTATTAGCAGCTGCCTCACTTGGCACTCAGCATTAAGAGGTTAGTGTTAGGACTGGTTGGCCAGGTGTCAGGATAATGTGACCAGGTGGGACATGATGCTACATGTCTGCGGCATGATGCCCCAGTGATAGACATCACTGTAAATTGCCACACCACAGACATGACTGGAAAATTGTTAAAGCTATGTTGAAAATCCAAATCACACAGACACACACACACACACACACACACACACACACACACACACACAAAACATCTTCCACAATCTGAACAGTTATTGACATTTTGGGACTGAGTATGTCATAAATTATGAGTTCCAGTCATCCACACGTGTATTATATCATAAATGCCTCCTGTTTTCCATTTGAATATCTTGAGTTGATTCGCAATGTTGTGACTGTGGGATCAACATTGTATCCAATGTTTTGATGATTCTCAATATGCAGACTACAGCTTATATCTTTCCACCACAGATCTCAAGGGAATAAGCGGGTGCATATTCATAGGAGGGTCCACTTCATAACATAGAGGTTCAACATACTATAGCCATAATAGCAATTATCAACAGGTGGAGGAGATTCAATGCTCTTGACCTCCACTTTACAGACCTGTCCTGGCCCATGGTACGCTCTAAACATCCATCATCTATTCTCTTCCTTAATGGTCATGTTGACGGGATTTGCTACAAACCACCATCCCTGTCAATCTCAGCTATAGTGGATGGATTTACAAGACAACCAGCAAGATTTTAGGGATGTCCCTAGAGCAGATGCCACTGGGAAACAGTTCTACAACTCCTGACCTAATTGGGAGAGTTAGAAGGAGGTCAGCATCTCCACAAGACCATCCCTATCTCAATGACATACATACAGGCCCCATATCCTGTCCTAATCTCAGATCCTGGTAGGAGGAAGACTCCAATCTTTTGTGCTGATTGGAGAAGATTTACCGTGACGACTTAGGGATCCAACAGTAGTTGCTGGGGACTCTTATTATTTTCAGCACACATACTAAACTTCTGTCCACAGCTCTTTCAGCTACAGTGCAGCTCTTATAGGTTGATCCTAAACCTAAGCGCATTCAGCCAACTCTGTTACACTTTTGAGTTTGCAATGGAATACAACAATGGGTCCAAACATTGTCAGTTGTGTAGACTGTGCAGTCAGTGTGCAAAAGATGTGATTTCATACCCCAACTCAGATTGCTTTCTGAAGTTCTATGATTTGTCTACTACATGCTACAAACAACAGACTAGTTATATCTTGGAACAAGTCATGATTTTATGTGTTACTCTCCTTTCATTCTCAATCTCTTGTCAACAAGAACGTCTTAGACCACATACCATTTCAAGATTTGGTAGACTAAGTCTGGACTCTATGTTCAAGTAAGAAGAATGTGTTCCCCAGGAAAAGAGATTTTAATTCATGCAATGGTAAGTTCAGTGCCTCTTTGGAGCAATCCATCTGCTAGAGTATCAATTTGCTGGCCGAGATTTGCTAATTACAGCAGCAGATGTCATAGTCCCTGGTCACATTATTAGGCTCTCATAGCAATGATTACAAGGTCCAGGTGGAGACCAAATCTTGACAATTGGACCAAGTCTCTCAATTGGCAACCATTTGAGGTTGCATCATGAAGGCACTTTGGAATTGCACTAGCGATACCTATGCAAACACATCCTCCAGCAGGCACAGTTACTATCTATGCAAACACAGAGTGCTTGGGGGAGTAAAAGGAAACAGGCACACAGTTATTACAAAATGAGTCTGGCCATAAAGACTATAAAGTTACAGAGCATGTGTGCACAAGATGGTTGCCCCTTGCCAAATGTATTTAATATTTACTTCAGCTTTGGACAGCTCTAATAGCTTTCTTTCAATATGAAAGTGAGACTGCAGAGAGATACATGAAAGGAATAGTGAAGAAGCGGTGCTGTAAAGCAAAGTCTCTAAGAAGTAAGAAGAGAAAAAGAAATGAAAGTAATGGTGGAAATAATGAAGATGATGGGTCATTGGTAAAGGAAGAAAATTAAATGTATGGAATTCTTATTTGAGAAGTTCTGTAGCCATCCAGCAGGTGATGATCCAAGCCCTGCTTGACATTATGAAAGATAAATTTTGTGATGGAAAATTTGAATCCTTTGTTAGTAAACTAAAGCAGCCATATGGACCAGGTTCTTAAAAGTTGGTAAGATGCATACTGGATCTTTTCATTTTTTAAAGGGCATAACTAGTAAAGTGGATACTAAGAAATTGCAGAAAGAAACTGAATATGTTCGTTGTTTAGAAGAATCCAAGTGTAGAGATGGTTTTCAGAAAACGAAGTAAGTCAGGTACAGAGACATATTGCTTGTTTATGGCGAGTACCATTCCATTGTTTGATGAAATAAATATTATCTTCCAGCAAGATGAACCATGCATTCATATTATGCATAAGATTCTAACAGACAAGTTGTCAGATTTGCTAATGAGGTTTGTTAAGCGAGAAAGTATGGTGTGAGCCAAGATTTTAACTGATATAAATTTTCTTGACAGAGTAAACCCAAAAATAATGAAACAGGAGAACTCCTTGAACAGAATTCTGCTCATGTTGTGAAAGTGTTCTGTGATAATGTTAGAGATTATTACTCTACAGCCTGTGCACCAGAAATTCCCATATGGAGACAAAGTGCTTTTAAATGCTTCAGTTGTTGATGTCAAAAAAGACAGTGAGGAAGCTTTAAAAATGTCATATTATTTGTCAAGAGATAACCTTGCCACCCTCATCTATGTTTAAAAGTGTCAGAGTCTTTGTAAAGACATACCCCTTTCTGTTGCCTCCCTTATCTCCTTTAAACATGTCAGATTCTTTGACAGGAATACCCCTTTATGTTTCCATTGTTTTCTGCCTTTAAAAGTGTCAGATTCTTTGACAGGAATACCCTTTTCTGTTGCCACCCTTATCTACCTTTAAAAGTGTCAGATTCTTTGTCAAGAATATCCCTTTCTGTTGCCACTAACATCTGCCTTTAAAAGTGGGATCTTTTGTCAAGAATATCCCTTTCTGTTGCCACTGCTTTCTACCTTTAAAAGTGTCAGATTCTTTGTCAAGAATATCCTTTTCTCTTGCCACCATCATCTACCTTTTCAAGTTCAGATTCAAGAACATATTTTTCTTTTGCCACCCTCATCTACCTTGTCAGGTTATGAATGGAGTATTTGTTCTTTACCACTGTAATGCTGACTCTGAGAGGCTGTTCACTATTGTCAAAACACATAAAACTGAATTTAGATCCATTGTCAGTAACCTAATGCTTTGTGATCTACTGGTGTGCAAAGTGTTCATGGCAGCAGCTTGTAAAAAGTGTCTTAAAATGCAACACGATAGTCTTTTACTTTCTAAAGCTAAAAATACTACATGTGAAAACTAAAAGCAGTAAATGTTGAGGAAAGAAAATGACCAGAGGATTAAATAAATTGTTTTTGTAAATATACTTAACATTTGTTTACAGTGTACTAATCCACTAAAGATTGTTCGATTTTTAAAAAGAATTGGAACTAGATACTGATTCAGGTTAGTAGAAAATAATTTTAAAAATGTTATATTTTCTTAAATGTTGTTTCATTTGTGGCATGTTTTGTGTAGATTACTCTTTTTGTGCTTGGATTACTCTTTTTGTCCACTTGGATTACACTTTTTGTCCAATTGGATTACTCTTTTTGTCTATTTGGATTACACTTTTTGCCTACTTGGATTAGACTTTTGCCTTTCAAGGGGTTGGCAAGTATGTGAAAGGATGAAAGCAATAAATATCTTATCATTAGAAGACTGGCATCAAAATGATAATTACTGTGCAAGAGTGATCTTTAAAACAAGATCTGCATTTCCCACTGTTTTTAAGGAAATAGAAAGGATAAAGTCAGCTTTGAAGTATATTGATATACTGCGGATATATATTTCTATTTATGGAGTTAACTTTCAGAAGTCATATGAATGGGGTGGGTAAGTGAACGTGTATGTAGCAACTCCCAAGACAATAAACAAAATATTGCATTCTACTTGTTTAGGGATGGATATCATGCATAGAGCTTATTGTTTACAAAAGAACTCATTTATTTTTAACTGCCTATCAGTTGACAACCTGATGAATGTTTGACAACACAGCCAAGCACATATACATAAAGGCATATTTTGTTCTTTAGTTTTAATCAGTTTTTTAGGGTTAATAAATCAGTGCTTGATAGTTGCAACAGCCATTTGCTATGGGATTGATTTTGATGATTTGCAGTTACTTAATTAAGTAGCTAATTAATTTATATGTTTGAGTGATAAACTTACTTCAATAAAGCATTGTTTTATGAGCATGGGTTTGTATGCCTTTTGATTGAGCAAGCTTTGGTGGTCTGTTGTTTGCCTTGGAGTGAACAGCAATTGTATACAATGCATTGAAGACAAACAGAAAAAAAAATTCAGGCTAACAACAAAGTCCAATGATGTCCTATTGACAAATTTGCATTGAACATTCACAATATAAACTTAACACATCTTAAGTCACTTAAAAACAATCTTGTTTCTACAGGAATAAAATACATTTCACCAGGTTAACAAATAACATTTTCATTTACTGTGGCAGTAAAACTTTGTAGTAATTAAAATCAATCAGGAAAAAATTAGTGAAGAGGTTCTAAAAATTCCAGGCCATGTCTTGCTCATGTTACATATGAATTCATGTTATAACAAAGTACACTAATGTGGAAGTACTTTATAATGTGGTTTCTTTGTATTGATACAAGCTAAATTGATTATTAGTGTCTTATATTCTTGCCTGGTGGAGTTATGGCACTTAATATTTTCCCACATTCTTTATACAGCTTTATGTTGATGAAACCTGGGTTGGATTGCCAATATTGTCTTCTTTAACCATAACTTATTTAGCACATCAGTTTCCAATCTAGCCCTTTCTTCTGCATTACTACACTATCATACTTGGAATGAAAAGGAGGAGATCTCAGTTCCTGGAATTGTCTTATTTTAACTTAATACTCAGCACAATAATTACAGTCCCACTACTTTTGATCTGATATTTATGCATCTTTTCAATTCAAATTTAATTGTAAACAAATTTGAAAGAAAAACATTAATGGAACAACTTTTGTCAAGTAAATATTATCTTATTAGTGGTGAATACCTTATTATTCAATTTGACTTTCATAGTGACAATCATATGTTTGATGTTTTGCTTGTATTTTGCATTTTTATGAGAGGACATTTTTAAATAAATTTGTTTGCATGGCATTTTGCTCTGTAAGAGTCATTTTGAAATCTCAGTTTCAGTTAATTATCCTGTTGAAAGTTAATGTTGTAAGTTGATGTTCCATTAATTCTGATAAGTATTGATTTCCCTTAATTCAAATTTAAAATTAAGGTTGATTAAGATGATTGATTTGGTTTGGATTTGTGTGTATTAATGTCAGCACATGATAAGCTATATATTTTGGCCAGCATATTTGGTGGAGGAAGAACCTAGGAAGACCCCAGGAAAACCACCGAAATTACTGGCAAGTTTTTTCACATAACCTACATTTGCTGAACCAAGGCTGAGACCATCATGGACAGAGGTCAGTAAAGGCATGCACATTAGATGACTCAGCCATCAGGACTCAGCCTGTGATTAAGATGAATGTAAGAGCTTGTTTGGACACATTTATATGGAAGCACAAGAGCATTATCTGTCAAAGGCACGAATGCAAGCCATGTTTTAACTACAAGTCCAGAGTTTGTAATATTTCTCAGTGTCATTGCTTGTTTGTCATTAACAGTAGGAAGCTAACATTTTTATAATAGAAATTCAAGAAAATCAATTGTATTTTATTCCTTATTTTAACTGGAAGAATCTCATCAAAAGAAACCATCAGTCAATTATCCCAGGTAGAAGTCCACCCAGTGCCTCCATAGAGATTCAGGAACATAGGATAACACCAACAGAGGATGAGGGCACTGTAAATATGCATTCCCCAGTTAGGCATCACACCAGGGCATTATTGCTTCCAAGCATGACATCAACTCCACATGCCAAAGGTGAGAAGACCATGACTATATTTCAGTAAACATTGTAGGTTTAACAGAAAAAATCGGAATTTTTATGCATGCAACACACATTACCTTCAAGCCATTTACAATCTTTACCACACATTATTTAGTAAAACACAAGCCATATTTCTACAAATCTGGCACCTGCATCTACATCCAAGTACCATTAATCTAATTATAAATTATTCAGATATTTTTTTTTACACATTTGCTTGAAGCAGGATGTAAACAGAATTAACTTTGTCCATGCACGTATCTGTCCTCCCTGTCCAATATGGTACACTTTTTCTTCAACCTGCCTGTGGAAGCAAAAATTGACAGGATGGGTACTTTTTGACATGGTGGTATATCCATAAATAAACTGGGTTGCTGTGACCCACTTTTGGATGGTTATTTAATGGTACCTAGACATTGAATGTGGGCTCTGATTCAGATATCATATAGAATATTAGCTGTAACCACAACACTTACAATGTAGAAACATTTTGGGATGATCATAAGTAAACATCAAAACTGGACCACTGTTACCTCGTTTCTAGGATTTACTCAGTATTGCCAAAACATAATTTACTCTGCCATACAAGTTAGAGTATCTTTTGAGTTCATGCTCACTAATGACCTCATTGATCATTTTGAATAATTTAATGTACCTCTTCCTATGGCATAAAACTCCCCAAATTACAAAAGAAGCTGAGCTTTTCTAACTTTTGTAAATTTATTTAACTTACTGTCAAGGTCAGATTTTAACATAGGCTTTTTTCTCAAAAAAAAATCTACATCACTTTATACAGCAAAGTGCCCATGTTTAAAATTACAGTTAAAAACAGAAGCACATGATTATTGTTGATGTAGGTGTTATTTATATCTGTATTGTTTGTTTAACTTTTGTCAGTGATTGTAGATTGTAAGGATCATTTATAAATAACATATTGCATAGCCAACTTTTGTCCGTGATTGTGCAGTAGATGGTACTTTAAGATAATGTAAACATGTTGACATGGTCTTTTGTATTTTTGAAGGTTCTAGAGGGTGTATCTGGTTTAGATCATGTTATAAATAGGTTGTTTACTGATGTTTGGCTCAAGGTCTAGGTTTGTTTTAGAAATTTAGAATTTTCTAAGAAGTGATCATGTTTATAATTTGATGCGAATATGACTCTCATCCTGGTTATCTTATTGTGTCTTAGATATTTTTGTAAGTTTGAAGTAAACAGAATTAATTCATTTCTATCTTTAACTTTCAGATTTAATTTGAGAGGAATCTTTCATTTAAATTATTCATTTGAATTACAAAGTGCTCATTGTTCGAGTCTCGGATTCGGCCAATGTGGGTATGTGAGAAACCTTGCCAGTAGCTTCTTGTGGGTCGGTGGTTCTTTCCGGGGTCACCCGGGTTCTTCCTCCACCATTAATACTGGCTGCCATGTATAGCCTATTGTGTGCTGAAAAATGGCATTAAACCCTAAAACAACAACAACAACAACAAAGTGCTCATTGACCCTTGGACTAAATCACTGTTTGAGGAATATTGTTAATTCATTCTGGCCTATATCATTGTGATACATCAAGACTGTTGGCACATTAGCTCATCCATGATTATGGATACATCAGCACATTCAGTATTGGAATTCATTTGGAACAATATACTTTGGACTTGCAATAGAACTTTTAGGATTGTTTGGGATTTAATTCACAATATTGTAAGTTCCTTTAACATTTTTATTTTATATTCTAGGTAAATAAATTATTTGTTGAATTTTTACTAAATTTGTTGGTTTTGCTTTTGATGTTACTTAGTTTGAGACCATAAAGTCATAACAGAGGGTCCTTTGCATGTTTGTCACACTTGTACACTGAGGTTCTACCCAATTTATAGGTACCAGCCATCAGTCTTACTCCTCACTGTCTCAGGAGATGCCTTCCCCAGTCACAGTCCCAAATTCCTCATCTTTTGAGGGTACCACTAGGTCTGTGTTTGAGACAAAAAGTCCCAGTAATCTTCCAAACTACTGGACCATGTCACATTCCAAAAAACTTTCCCTGGACCCACTTGAGAGGGTGAAGGTGGAAAACTGTGAAATGGTAAGTTTTTAACAAATACTTTATTGCTAGTATTCAGTGATTGTAGCATGTCCACATTCTTCATTCAGTCACCATTCCACACTTTCTCCTTTGAATACATTCCTTAATAATAATAATAATAATAATAATAATAATGAGGACTTTGTATAGTGCCTAATCTTTAGAAGCTCTAAGTGCTTTACAACATTTGACAACACTTCAAAAACATATATAATGATAAGATTACAAAAATAAAAACAAACACAACGAAATTAGAAAACAGAAAGCATGCTGTAAATATTTAAGGTAAGGAAACATTATTAGGTCTTTAAGTCTGTTCTTGCAGTTGAAATAGGTGAGTTTTAAGAGTGTTCTTGAATGAGATCACTGTGTCTTTGTGTCTAAGTTCATTGGGCAATTTGTTCCATGTTGCTGGGCCCAGGTATGCAAAAGAACGTTGTCCACATGATTTCATTTTCATAGTGGGAATAATAAGAATACAAGTGTCAGAAGAGGAGTGTAAGTATCTTATTGGTGTGTACACATGGGTGAGGTCAGATAGGTATGTTGGACTGGAGCCTGTCAGTGAAATGTAGCACAGAGAACAAATTTTGTGTTTAATTCTGGATCGAATGGATAGCCAGTGTAGGGTACAGAGCAGGGGGGAGGTGTGCTCTGATTGTGGTACTCTAAGGATGATCCGAGAAGCTGTGTTTTGAACTTTTTGAAGTTTCTGGAGTAGATATTGAGACGAACCAGACAGAATTGAGTTACAATAGTCCAGTCTTGAAAGTACTAAGGAACACACAAGTGTTTTAGTGGCATCAACTGAAAGATGCTTGTGAATGGAGCTGATGTGTCTCAGCTCAAGATATGCAGCCTTGCATATGTTCATGACATGTTGGTGCAATGAGAGAGTACTGTCGAGAGTAACACCTAGGTTTCGTACTGACTGTGTGAATTTAATGTTGGTGTTGCTGATATTTATTGTCTGAGGTAAAGGATATGAATGAGAAAGTCTTTGTGTTGTAATCAGAATGGCTTCAGTTTTATCATCATTCATCTGCAGCTTGTTACATGTCATCCATGATTTCACATCGGAAATGCACCTCTCTACACCTTGGCTGGTAGCTTCAACTTAAGTTGGGTGGCTAGATTTGTATATTTGGGTGTCATCAGCATACAATTGGTGAGACACTGGATGATGATCTATGACACTTGAGAGTAGCTGAATGTATAGAATGAAGAGAAAAGGTCCAAGAACAGACCCCTGTGGAACACCACAACATAGATCAACTAGGCTGGAGCGTTTTCCATTTGCGGACACAATTTGTGTCCTGTTGACCAAGTAGGACTTGAACCATAGTAAGGCTGTATCGTGAATGCCAAATACATGCTGGAGACGGTGAAGTAATATATCATAGTCTAT
>JAECUM010005227.1:0-31780 GCA_016617855.1 Megalonaias nervosa
ATTTGTCCATGGCAGACGTGACAGCTGGCATATAATGTTACTACGTCACTTGAATTGATCACGTGACCTATCAGGTGATCCGTTTTGCGTTTCAGTTAAGGGTTAAAACTGATGTATCATAGTGATTTTCGGTCAATTGTAATTCATACCTTTGGGCTCAAAGGTATTTCTGTTGTTGCCAGTTTGAGTTGAATTTTTTTTATTTAAAATAATTATTTTCCATGGGAATATCTAGTGCTCATCAGAATTCTTGGACAAAGACATTTACTGAAAATTATTCAGAATTCTAAAGCCAGAATATTATTCTTGGTGATTCAACAAGGAACTGTTGACACGACAACACAAAGCAGGTTTTAGAAGATGTCATCGCCTTCCATCTTGGAACTTCATCGGGATTCAAACTTTGATGCACTTAGAACTCTTTAGTGATAGGACTTATATTTTTAATTACTGGATTAATTTTGGATTTGATTCATAAACCGTAAGTCCTTTTTCATATTTTTACTTTGTTTTTCTAGGGAAATAAATTATTTTGTTAAATTTACAAAACTTGTTGGCTTCACTCTTTTCTTTGTTACTTTTGTACGAGCCTAGACACGTAACAAGAGCTGACTTCTTTATTCCATCACAGACATACAGATGCCATTTTAAAAGTCCATAGTGATCGCTAATTGTCATCTGGAATTGAATTTTTGTGACGACATCTTAGGTGGATATCAGTGAACAGTAAACAATGAACAGACTTTGGTATAACTGCATTAATATTCAATTTTAGAACAACAAATAATATTTTACTTAAGAGTAAAGGCACCTACATGGCTACAATGAGATATGCTTGAAGCCAGAGGTCTCAAACACATGGACTGTGGGCCACATGTGGCCCACCAAGCTGTATCTTGTGGCCCACAAGATGATTGGCATCACAAGGTGTCATGAGAGATGACAAAGGTGGTGCAGCCCTTGGGCCATTGAAAATGTCCTTGGGAGGCCCCCAGGGTGGTTTGAGTTTGAAACCCCTGCTCTAAGCCGATACAAGCAGGTGTTGAAGAATTTGTTGGTCTAAGGAAGGAATAAACTCACGAGACTTTGAAATCTAGGGATAAGATTTAGTCATTCCATCCTTCAGTACTGTTAGATAGAATCTTAATGGAACTTTCCAAAATTTGCTCTAAGCCCTTGCCACACTCATTTGTATAAAAAAAATTTTTTTTAAATACACCCAAAAATATAAACTTTACGGACTCATCAGTTAAACCAACATCATATGCCAGACCTGTGATTTTATCTAAATCAGAGCAGCAGTTTCTGAGCACAAGATTTTAAAGTTTAATTATGTTAAATGTGTGCAAGCATTTAAATATGTAAGTTTCATTTAATAGCAATTAACTTTGTAAACTTGAACGTAGGTACTCTACAGAATCCATTAAGCCATTGTGCAGTGGAGTGTAAAATGTTCCTTGGTTTAGTTAAAACCCAAACATAAAAAAACTGCAGTTATTATGGTAGTTCATTAGAAGGTGCATTGTTGAATGGCTTATGTTTAGGCATCTTGACTGGGTACTGTCAATACTGATCTGAAAGTGTTGATGTCTGTAGAAAGAATGAGTGTTTGTAGATGTTATTTACATTGATAAGTGTTTGTACATATTATTACACTAATGAGTGTACATGTTATTACACTGGTGAGTGTGTGTACATGTTATTGGACTGATGAGTGTTTGTACATGTTGTTATTACACTGATGGTGCCCAGTGTCTTGGAATGGCTGTATATTATTGATGTAACTGATGCTTGCAAAGGATGGTATGACACTGGGATGGCAACTGAGTTGTTTGTAACCTTTTAGAGAAGTGTGACATCTGCAGTTGTTGGTAATAAAAACCTATATTTCAACATTCTGATGCAAAAGTGTTTAATAAAACTGAGACAATAATTGGAGAAATGACAAGTCTATATTGACAAATGATAAAACTGTTTTAAAATTATAACAGTCACCAGAATTTCTCAACATATCACCAGCAAAAAGCAATGACATGTTTAAGATTTTTGTTGTACATGAAAAGGGCTACACTATGGAGCTTTTCATTCAAGATCTTGCTGTCATATAAGTTTAGTGTTTGCCCATTATGCCTGTGTTTTATTTAATAATTCCTTCTTTGTCTGAAATATTCTTTTTCAGATTGATAATTTATTGCTTTAATACAAAATTATATATGTTTGCAAGTTTCATCTATGAGAAATTGAGTTTGTTTGTCATTAATTTGACTTTGAAAAAACACTAGTGATCAGCAACAGCAGCTTTGGACCATTACTCAGCGACAACTTTGACTTGTTACTCAGCAACAACTTTGGACCATTAATCAGTATGTTACATGTAGGCTCCTACAAATGTAACAAAAGAATAGAGTGAAGTCAACAAGCTTTTTAAATTTAACAAAATTATTTATTTCCCTAGAAAACAAAATTAAAACATGAAATAGGACTTAACGGTTTGTGAATATAATCCTAAAATTGAAAAATATAAGTCCTATTCACTAAACAGTTCTAATTGAATCCAGGTTCAAATCTCGATGAAATTCCAATATGGAGGCGATGAGGTCGTTGTACTTATGGCAACAGATCCTCGTTGAATCACAGTTTATGTTTCCGTATAGAATTCCAGAATAAATTTCCACTGAATTTCTTTGTCCCAGAACTTTTATAAAAAAGTACACTTGTTTAGTTTTCTAGAGAATTAATTATTAAATTCCAAAAAATAAATGAACTTCAGAACAAGCTGGCAACAACAATAATAACCTCTTGAGCCCTCAAGGTTTAAAATACAACTCTAGATCTAGTAGAAAATGGCTGTTGTAAGCCTCGATTTTAGATCACATGGTAGCTCATGTGACGGGCACGTGACCGCTAATTTGAACATCGCAATAAAAAAAGTGCCATTTATCACGTATGCAAGAATAGCCCTATTTAAGAATCAAATTCTCACACTGGAAATAAAAAAAAGAAAGGCTGTTACAATTCAGCTAACACATGGGCTGAAAATGACCTTAGTAATAGCCAATCGTATTCACCTGATGTTTACAAAATCTACGAACCAGGATGAGCTAAAAATAGTGCTTAAGCAATGGTTACATTGTAATTGGGTCAAGCCAATTTTCCGAAATGAGACTCAGATCCAATGAAAATTATCATTACAATAAAATTAAACAAAATTAAAATAAAAAAAGAATTTAAAACTAACACACAAGTAATTAAATTACACATATGTAACACTTCCCCTATAAAGAAAGAGAAAGATTTATGTAATAAAGCTTTCTTTTTACCATATGTAAATTATACATGAGGTAAAATAAAATTATATAAGAAAACTCTTATGAATTATACAAAGTGTACATGAAATAATATTTCTCTACATGGGAAAGTGCATCTGCAATCAAATTGTCTTTTCCTTTGATGTGCCTGATGTCAAGATTATATTCTTGTTAAAACAAACTCTATCTTAATAATCTTTGATTTTTATTTTTTATCATGTCGATGAAAGTAAGGGGGTTGTGATCACTAAACACAACAACCTGAGAAGGAGCTGAGCTAAAGTAAACTTCAAAATGCTGTAATGCCAATATTAAAGCCAAACATTCCTTCTCGATTGTTGAGTAATTCCTTTGGTGCTTATTTAATTTCTTAGAGAAATAGCACACTGGGTGATCAACACCATTTCTATCTTCTTGAATCAATACTGCTCCAACCCCAACATCACTTGCATCAACAGATAATTTAAAAGATTGATTGAAATTTGGAGCTGTAAGAACTGGCGCACTTTTGAGTATGGCTTTTAACCTATCAAAAGCTTTTTGACATTTTTCAGTCCAAAGAAACTTGTTTTTCTTACTTAACAAGTTTGTCAGGGGTTCAGCAATATTAGAAAAATTGGAACAAAATTTTCGATAGTATCCGGCCATACCCAAAAATCGCATCAGTTGCTTTTTACTGACAGGCATAGGGAAATCAGAGATAGCCTTGACCTTAGCATCTATAGGTTTAACTCGACTATGTCCCACAATATGTCCTAGAAAAGTTACACAAGCACGGCAAAATTCACTTTTAGATAAATTGTCAAATTTGGATCCGTGAGTCTTTCAAAGAATTTCCGAATTGTTGCTAGATGTCCTTTCCAGGTGTCGTAGATGATGACATCATTGATGTAAGCATCACAATTATCTAGACCAGAGGTAATCATATTCATCAAGCGTTGAAAAGTACTTAGGGAATCCTTCATCCAGTACGACATTACTTTATATTGATAGAGTCCATCTGGAGTCACGAATGCCAAAATTTCCTTGCCCTTTCCGTTAGTGGAATTTGCCAAAATCCTTTCAGAAGGTCAAATTTGGTGACGTACTTGGCATTTCCAATTTCATCAATACAGTCATTGATTCTTGGTAATGGAAATGAATCTGTTTTAGTCACACTGTTCACTTTCCTATAATCAATGCACATACGGAAAATTTTATCTGGTTTCGGAACAAGTATACATGGTGAACTCCAATCACTTTTACTGGGCTCTATGAAATTGTTCTCCAGCAAATACTGAATTTCCTTTTTCAATTATTCCTGTTTGAGAGGGTTCATCCTGTATGGGTGTTGTTTCACAGGTATTGAATCTACAATTTCAACATCATGAAAAATTTTTTTTGTCTTCGTAGGAATATCTGGAAACAAGTGCTCATAATCGAACAATAACTGTTTAAATTCATTTCTTTCTTGTTGCAAATGTGAAAGTTTCTGGTCCAGATTTTTCATAATTTCCGAATTCTGAAGATTTGTTGCTCCAAGATCAACAGAGTCCAATTGAATTTCTTCACCTAAATCCTCATTGAGTGGGACAGGTACAAGTAAATTAATTGCATGATTTACATGGCTATCTCTTTCAGTTTACTAGTACTCCATTAATTTATTTAGATCAGAGTACTATTATTATAATTTAACTCATTCACTTTCTTCTTTACTTTGTAAGGGCTGTAAAATCTAATTTGAAGAAAATTTTGAAGAATGAGCAAGAGAGAATAAACTCTTTTACAAAACCCAAAAGTTCTCTCAAGTAAAGTTCTGTGAAACCATAATTTCACTTTTGACTTGAATTGCTGAGTGCCAAATTCAAGCATAACAAACTAGAAAATTCCAGAGATAAAATTTGACCCTTGACCAGATTGGACAGATTTGGGAAGGCCAAATTGAGTAAAAAAACTTTATCAAAGCTTTTACTATGGTTTTGGTTTTAATATTCCTCAAAGGAATTGCCTCTGGGAATTTTGTTGAGGCACACATAATGGTCAACAAGTATTGGTTGCCTGACTTGGTCTTAGGTAACGGACCAACACAATCTACCATTATTCTGCTAAATGGTTCGTCAAATGCAGGAATAGGTTGCAGATGAGCCTTAGGTATCTTCTGATTGGGTTTTCCTACCATTAAACAAGTATGACAAGATCTGCAGTATTTACAAACATCACTTTTGATTTTTGGCCAATAAAAGTGAGTCAAGATCTTGTGATAAGATTTATTTATCCCTAAATGACTAGCCAGAGGAGTTTCATGGGCCAGACTAAGTATTTCCAGTCTGTAAGATTTTGGAACTACAATCTGATAGTTCACTGAGTGCTCGTCACCTGCAGGTACCTCGGGAGGTCTCCATTTCCTCATAAGAATTCCATTTTTAATGAAATAACAGACACGTACTTCAGTGGCTTCAGTTTCACTAATGGCCCTCTGAAAAAAACAGGAGATCTCAGGATCTTTTTCCTGTTTGACGACAAGTGATTGTCGTTTATCACCCTGATTAGATAAAAGAGAATGACTACTTAAAAGAGGATCACTGTGATCAATACCTTTTGATTGATCCAAACAAGGAGTGAATGTGACCTCATCAAAAGCCTGACCAATACATGTGTCAGCTAAAGGAATACTTTCCTTATTAAAATCATTCTCAAGAGCTTTCTTTGCCATAGCTCTGGTAACTGCACAAGCTGGGTATAAATCAGGGTATTCTTTTTCAATAGGATCAACTTTCTGATCCAAAGAAGGCTTGTCAGTTACAAGTGGATTAACCACAACCTTGTCTCCATCTAGGTCATTGCCTAGTAACAAATGAATGCCCTCAATGGGTAAAGTAGACAAATAATACCGACTGTCACAGGTCCTGAAACTACGTCTGATGACAAATTTACAGAATGGAGAGGAACATTAACAAAGCCGCACTCTTCTCCCTGAATGGGAACACTCTCATTAGAACAGGACTTCTCAGAAAAAGGCAAAGTACCTGACACTAAAAGACTCAGAGAAGCTCCTGTGTCCCTTAAAACTTTAATAGGGGTAGGATTGGCGAAATCACCCAAGAGTGATATAGAACCCTTCCACATGAATGGTTCATAATTCTCCGTAATAAAATCAGACTGGGGTTTATTAGACCCAACAAATGTATTGCTTTCAATACATGACCGTGACCTTGACCTCTTAGAAATAAGAGCATTTAGGATAGGTCTATCTTGATTCTGATGCCTATATTTCAATTTGAAGCAATCAGAAATGACGTGTTCGTTTTTCTTGCAATAGGTGCATGTAGGAATAGACAAGGATTTTGAATCTAGTTTATCAGAAACTTGATTTTTGAAGTTGTGCCAGATTGAGTTTTAGAAGGAGTTGTATTAGACTGAAATACCTTTCTACTAGTAGACTGCTGAGTGAAAGATTTGCTTACAACAGGAACTTTATGAGTTAAAGAATACTCAGCAGCAGCAGGAGCAGCATTTTCCAAGGTTTCGATCTTATGCTCTTCAAGATCATTCTTAATGTCATTAGGAACACAGTTTTTGAACTCTTCAAGTAACACAAGTTGTTTGATATTTTCATAATCATGTTCAATTTTCTTGGCTAAGCACCATCTCGCAAATAACTGCTCTTTTTCTCTAGCAAATTCGACATAAGTTTGTCCAGCTTCTTTTCTATAGTTTCTGAATTTTTGCCGATAAGCCTCAGGGACTAATGCATAACCCCTTAAGATGCACCCTTAACCAAATCATAATCAGAACTTTGCTGTACTGACAGGGATGCATAGATATCTCGGGCCTGCCAGAAAGTACACATTGCAATAATGAGTCCAATGCTCCCTTGGCCATTTCAAATTTTCAGCAACTTTTTCAAAATAAACAAAATATTTGTCTACTTCTTTTCTCTAAAAGGGGGCACTAACCTGATATTTCTTGTAATGTCAAAACTTGAATTTGTATGTGAAGTGGAAATGTGCCTTTCACTTGCCAGCTCAATTTGAAATTCCCTTTCATCCTTCTCTTTTTTCAAATTGTAACTGTTTATCTTTCTCTTTCTCCTGTTTCTCTCTCTCTCCTCTTTCTCAAATTGTAATTTCATTTGTTTGTCATTCTCTCTTTCCTCTCTCTCTCTCTCCTCTTTCTCAAATTGTAATTTCATTTGTTCTTTTTGTAATTGCATTTGTTTTTTCCTCTTTCTGAAGCTCGAGCTTCCTTAACTCCAATTTCATCTTGTATTTCATTTTTAATTCCATTACTTTTATGTCAGAGTCTGATACGAAATTACTAACCGAAGCCAAAACACTTTTATCAAGAACATTCTTCTCTACCAAATATTGAATCAAAATGTTTTTAATTTCTTGTTTTGTCAAGGAAGCTTTTGCCTCAGAAAGATTGTATTTTCTGGCAAATTCAAGCAACTCATCTTTTTTCAAGCTATCCAACTGCTCCTGAGTAGGACTAGAAAGAAAAGTCTCCACTTTTAATGACATTGTGAATGAAAGCCTGTTGTTTTCACTAAAGATTTCAAACAAAATGTAAAATAGCACTTGGGATTTAAAAACTAGGGAATTTAAATTTCAAAAAACAATTTTCTGAAATATTTAGCCAAAATTCATATATCCCAGGGATGAGACCCCAATTTTCTCTTGTTACATGTAGGCTCGTACAAATGTGACAAAAGAAAAGAGTGAAGTCAACAAGCTTTGTAAATTTTAACAAAATTATTATTTCCCTAGAAAACGAAATAAAAATATGAAGTAGGACTTACGGTTTGTGAATATAATTCTAAAATTAATCCTAAAATTGAAAAATATAAGTCCTATCACTAAACAGTTCTAATTGAATCCAGGTTCGAATCTCGATGAAATTCCAATATGGAGGCAATGACGTCAGATGAGGTCATTGTATTTATGGCAACAGATCCTCGTTGAATCAC
The DNA here is from genome assembly GCA_016617855.1 of Megalonaias nervosa. Taxonomy (NCBI): domain Eukaryota; kingdom Metazoa; phylum Mollusca; class Bivalvia; order Unionida; family Unionidae; genus Megalonaias; species Megalonaias nervosa. The sequence continues at coordinate 8,257 of JAECUM010005227.1, forward strand.
AGTTTATGTTTCCGTTTAGAATTCCAGAATAAATTTCCACTGAATTTCTTTGTCCCAGAACTTTTTATAAAAAAGTACACGTGTTTAGTTTTCTAGAGAATAAGTTATTACATTCCAAAAAATAAAGGAATTTCAGAACAAGCTGGCAACAACAATAATAACCTCATGAGCCCTCAAGGTTTAAAATACAACTCAATAGATTAGTAGAAAATGGCTCTTTTAATCATCGATTTTAGATCATATGGTAGCTCACGTGACAGGTGACGTGACCGCTAATTTGAACAGCGCAATAAAAAAATGCCATTTATCATGTATGCAAGAATAGCCCTATTTAAGAATCAAATTCTCACACTGGAATTAAAATAAGAAAGGCTGTTACAATTCAGCTAACACGTGGGTCGAAAATGACCTTGGTAATAGCCAATCGTATTCACCTGATGTTTTCAAAATCTACGAACCAAGATGAGTTAAAAATAGTGCTTAAGCACGGTTACATTCTAATCGGGTCAAGCCAAATTTCCGAAAAGAGACTCGAATCCAATGAAAATTATCATTACAATAAAATGTAATGAAACAAAATAAAAATAGAATTTAAAACTAATACACAAGTAATTAAATTACATATACGTAACAAGTAAAATCTTTGGACTGTTACTCAACAACAAACATGGACCATTATTCAGCAACAACTTTTGATCGTGATGTAGCACCATCTTTGGACTGTAACTTGGCAACTACTTTGGACCATTATTCAACAACAACTTTGGACCATTATTCAGCAACAGTTTTGGAGTGTGACTTAGCAACAACTCAGGACCATTACTCAGCAACAACTTTGGACTGTGATTCAGCAGACAATAGACTAAAACTTTACTTCTTTTAGTAACAAAATTGGCTGTTTTATTAAACTTAAATATTTGATCATCTTTGGTGATTTCCACAGTCACTAACATCAGTATAGATGGTATTAAATTCTATCGTTTTTTCAGTTGGAATAGTTACTGATTATCAATAAGGTATTCCCCATTTTCAGACTAAAGTATTAGTTTTATAGAGACATATATAAATTATATAATACTAGAGAGTTGGAATAGTTAATGATTACCAATCGGGTAATTCCCACTTTCAGACTGACTAAAGTATTAGTTTTATAGAGAGATTGATGAATTATATAATCCTAGGCTGAAAACAGGTTACTTCATGTTATGAAGTTCATCCCATACAGTTTTATTAAAGCAGAGATTACAGTAATTGTGGAAAAAATTTGGAATAGTAAACAATTTTTAGGTCCTTGACTGAATTTGAATAATAATTAATGATCCTCGTTATAAAGCATTACCATATATACTTGCGTGCAAGTCAGATTCAACTGCATAAAACATAGATCTGCCATTATGTAAAGCTGGCTGATTAATCTCAATGTTTTTTTTCTACTGATTACTCTTAATAAACTGCATAGATCCAGATCTGCTGGTGCATTATGCAATGGCAGATATGGGTCTATGCACTTTGCAGTTGGATCCTACTTTTACTTGAGAGTACATGGTAAATGTCATCTATATGTTTGAGAATTCTCATATAAGGTATAGCAGGGAGCCGTTGACAACTAAAGAAACTACAAATAGACTGGATCGGGGTGTGTGTGTGTGTGTGTGTGTGTGTGATTTAGATATTTAATGTAGCTTTAACACTTTTAATTAAATCACTGTAGTATGGAAGTTAATAATGATATCTAGCACTGGGACATCATGCCATAGACATGTAGCATCATGTCACATCCAGTCATATTATCCTAACACCAGGCCAACCAGTCCTAACACTAAACTCCTAATGCTGACTGCCAAGTGAGGCAGCTGCTAGTACCATTTTTATAAGTCTTTGGAATGACTTGGCTGGGGTTTGAACCAGTGACCTCCAACATCTGAGGCAGATGCTCTAACCACTTTGGCTACTGGAGTCCTGATACTAGAGTCTTAAATGACTTTCCTTGTATTGCCAATATGTACCAGTGGTAGTCCCGATATTAGTGTCTTAATTTACTTTCTTTGTTTTGCAAATATGTAGCAGGGGTTGTCCCAATATTAATGTCTTAAATTACTTTCCTTGTATTGCCAATATGTAGCAGGGGTGGTCTTTATATTAGGGTCTTAAATTACTTTCCTTGTATTGCCAATATGTAGCAGGGGTAGTCTTTATATTAGGGTCTTAAATTACTTTCCTTGTATTGCCAATATATAGCAGAGGTAGTCCTGATATTAGTGTCTTAATTTACTTTCCTTTTATTGCCAATATTTACCATGATTGGTCCTGATATTAGTGTCTTAAATTACTTTCTTTGTATTGCCAGTATGTACATGTACCAGGTTTGGTCCTGATATTACGTCTTAAATTACTTTCCTTGTTTTGCCAATTTGTACTGGGGTAGTCCTGATATTTGTATTTTAAATTACTTTCTGTCATATTTAGAATATCTGAAAAATCAGTCTTTAAAAAAATATAACTTTGAATTTCTGTCAAAATGATTAATATGGTAACTATTTTTGTGTTTTAAGGATGGTGAGGTATTTGAAATAACAGACTTTACAACAGCATCAGAATGGGAGAGGTATTTTTTCTTCTCGTTTTACAATTATGTATTTAGTATTATATTTAAAATTCTGTATATAATGTTATATTTAAACTTCTGCATTTAATATTGTTATATTTAAAATTCTGGATGTAATACTGCTATATTTAAAATTCTGCATTTAATATCGTTATTTTTTATTGTTGTCCTCATCTTCTTTGTGGAAGCCCTGAATCTTGGATTAGAACAGAAATCATCATCACATTCTAATCTAATATCAGATTCTTTATCATCAAGTAGTTTAAACTGTTCAACAACAAATATAAATTATAGCTTTCTTTCCTGTTTGCATGAACCTTGTTTGAAGATTTTGCACATAAGTGAACAATGGAAGTGGTAAATCTTAAAAAATATTTGATCAAACAGGTCCAGGCTTAAAGAAAATGGTGCAGCTCAGACATCCAGTATAGCTGCCACAATGGCCATTGTGAAAATTTTATCACTACTCCTGCAGAAAAAAAGTCGTATTGACTCATTTTTTTACTAGAAGACTTCTTATGATATCTCATTGATCCTAAATGAAATTCATGCCAATCTGATGTCCAGTATGTATGCCATGGCAGTCATCTTGAAAATCATGTTATCATTACTTCTCCTGAATGGATGGTCATATCATCTTGGGATTTTCAGTTGAAGACTTCTTACAGTACTTTGTTGGTCCTGAATGAAAATGATCCCAATCTGATGTGCAGTATGGCTGTTACAGTCACTCTCTTGAAAATCTTGTCACTACTCTTTCTGAACGGATGGTTATATCAGCATGGGTTTCCAGGAAAAGACTTTTTATGATGTTTAGTTAGTCCTAATTGAAGATAGTGCAACTTGCACATCTAATATAGCCACCACAGTGACCAGCTTAAAAATGTTGTTGTTGCTGTTACTGAGTGGATGATTGTATCAACATTGGGATTTTACTAAATGACTTCTGATGACCTAGTTGATTAAGAATGAAAGTGGTGCTTTTCAAACATCCAGTATGGCCGCAACAGTGGATGGCTTGAAAATCTTGATATAACTAATTCTGAATAAATGTCATATCATTGCAGGGTTTTCATTGAAAGACTTCTTATGTTGTTTAGTTGGCCAAAAATGAAAAGTGCTGATATGACTTCCAATAATGCTGCCACAATGGCCATCTTGAAAATCTTGTTATTGCTACTTCAAGTAGATTGCTGGTCATATTGATATTGTTCTTCAGCCAAAAGACATCTCATCATGTCTAGTTAGTCGTAAATGTCCATCTTGTGTCACATATGGCCATCATGTCTGCCATCTTGAGAATCTTCTTTTTGTTACTTCTCCAACACAGAAAGTCCTGTCAGCATGGGCTTCCCACCAAAAGCTTTTGGTTACGAATGTTGACTTGTTGGTCCTAAATGAAAATGGTGCCAATTTGACAACCATTTATCCACAACAGCACTTTATTTGAAAATCTAGTTGTTACTGAAGAATATCACAGATGGTTTCATCACTCAGCAGTTAAAAGGAAGAAATGTTCTTATCTTAAATTTCAGGACAAGTATTTTGGCAAGTAGTGTCAATCCCTTTGAGGGACTCTTGTTTCAGATATGAACCCACAGATTCAGAACACCAAGGGTCAAGAACTATCATTGTTAAAGACCTACAAAAGAGCTGTGTATTGTGCCTAGGCAATTGTAGTAAAATGTCTTGCCCAAAGGCACCATGGCAGCCAACACAGCCTGGTCTGGATCCCTTGCCCAGAGGCACCATGGCAGCCAACCCAGCCTGGTTAGAACAGGATTAAAACCCACACCTTTCTGATTGTGAGTCCAGCAAGCATACCACTAGGGCACAGTGGCTTCCTAGAACATGAATAAATAAAGATTTTGCCTCACTAAAGTCACTTTTCCCATTTTTACAATGAAGATGCCTTAATCTGGGTCAGAGGTTACATTTTCAAAATTCATTAACACTTCACAGATTCAGAATTTCCTATAAATAGTGTTTTTTGTTGTTCATGGATGATATTTATGTTTTGTTGTGTAGGTTCATTGCAAGAGTTGAAGAGATCCTACATGAATGGAAGCTTGTGAATTGTGAACCAAAACCGCCAGCTAAAAAGGTATAAAACAAAAATCGATTGTACATGATTCTGTGGTTTACAGCCATAAAGACTCACTTAAGGTATAAAATAATGTATTGTACATGATCCTATGGTTAGAACCATGAGACTCACTTAAGGTATAAAACAGCAGATTGTACATGATTTTTTCAGTAGAGCCATGAAGATTCACTTAAGGCATAAAACAATAGATTGTTCATGATTTTGTCATTTACAGTTTTGAAAATTAAGGTATACAACAATGTATTGTACACAATTTTATGGTTTACGGCCATGAAGACTCACTTAAGGTATACAACAATGTATTGTACATGATTCTATGGTTTACAGCCATGAAGACTCAATTAAGGTATACAACAGTGTATTGTACATGATTCTATGGTTTACAGCCACGAAGACTCACTTAAGGTATACAACAATGTATTGTACACAATTTTATGGTTTACAGCCATGAAGACTCACTTAAAGTATACAACAATGTATTGTACACAATTTTATGGTTTACAGCCATGAAGACTCACTTATTAGGTATACAATAATGTATTGTACATGATTTTATGGTTTACAGCCATGAAGACTCACATAAGGTATACAGCAATGTATTGTACACAGTTTTATGGTTTACAGCCATGAAGGCTCACTTAAGGTATACAACAATGTATCGTACACAATTTTATGGTTTACAGCCATGAAGACTCACTTATTAGGTATACAACAATGTATTGTACACAATTTTATGGTTTACAGCCATGAAGACTCGCTTAAGGTATACAGCAATGTATTGTACACAGTTTTATGGTTTACAGCCATGAAGACTCACTTAAGGTATACAGCAATGTATTGTACACAGTTTTATGGTTTACAGCCATGAAGGCTCACTTAAGTTATACAACAATGTATTGTACACAATTTTATGGTTTACAGCCATGAAGGCTCACTTAAGGTATACAACAATGTATTGTACACAGTTTTATGGTTTACAGCCATGAAGACTCACATAAGGTATACAGCAATGTATTGTACACAATTTTATGGTTTACAGCCATGAAGGCTCACTTAAGGTATACAACAATGTATTGTACACAATTTTATGGTTTACAGCCATGAAGACTCACTTATTAGGTATACAACAATGTATTGTACACAATTTTATGGTTTACAGCCATGAAGACTCAATTATTAGGTATACAACAATGTATTGTACATGATTCTGTGGTATGCAGCCATGATGATTCACTTAAGATGTAAAACAACAGATTGTATATGATTCTATGGTTTAGAGCCACGACAACTCACTTAATGTACATTATTGTATGGTGCAGAGCCATGACAACTCACTTAATGTACATTATTGTATGGTTTAGAGCCATGACAACACACTTAATGTACATTATCGTATGGTTTAGAGCCATAACAACTCACTTAATGTACATTATTGTATGGTTTAGAGCCATGACAACACACAATGTACATTATCGTATGGTTTATAGCCATGACAACTCACTTAATGTACATTATTGTATAGTTTAGAGCCATGACAACACACTTAATGTACATTATTGTATGGTTTAGTGCCATGAAGGTGCATTTGTTTGGACTGTTCAGTGGTGATAGAAAGTGCTTATTATTTGGAGAATAATATTCTGGAACTGTTATAAATTATTCAGAGTAATTCTGGACAATGCTGTCAACATCACAGTTCTTGGAGGACCAGTACATTTCTGGTGTTGAAAATTATAAGGGACTTTTTATTCGCTTAGGACTTTCATAGACTTTTATAGGGACTAGTTTGGATTCACTTCATAATACTGAAGTTCCTCTCATATTTTTAATTTATAACTTTGATAATTAAATTGTTTGTTAAGTTTTGCAAAACTTGTTGGTTTTACTTCTTTTCTGTTACTTAAGTTTTTGACCATATTGTTGTAACAAGAACCATGAAGATTCACTTAACGTACATCATTCTTTGGTTTAGAACCATGAAGATTCACTTAATATGCATTATTCTATTGTTTATTCCATGAAGATTCGCCTAATGGACATCACTGGTTAGAACCATGTAGATTCACTTAAGGTATAGGATTAGGCTGCGATTTCACACAAAAGATTTGCACAGTTATAAATATGCCATTATCATTGTAATATTTTTTGTACCATTATCAGGTTTTGTTTACAAAAGTCATATTGCTAATTAAAATGCAAGGTATTTGCACCGTTTATTTATATATACTTTAGTAGGGTTTTCAGTTTACTTTACATTGATTGTGCCAGAGGAGTTTACTATAATTTCAAGTGGCACATTTATTTTTGAAATTTTTTAGTTACAACCAGCAGTATGTCCAAATTTGTATCTTTCACTATAAATCAGATTGGTATGCCACACTGTGCAGTGCTTTATAAATCCACTTGCCCAGTTCCTGGGACAAGCTTCAATTTGGTTAGAACTAGTTGAAGTTTGCATAGTACTTGCCTGACATCATCATCATCATCATCATCAATCCCTTAACCCAAGAGGTCATTGGGGCACCACAGTTGATTTTAAAACCAATTTTCTCCATCTTTCCGTGTTCTTTACTGCCCTTTGGAAATCTCCAGATACCATGCCTGTCCACTCCTTAATGTTGTCTTCCCACCTCTTTTTCTGTCTGCCTCTTCTTCTGCACCCTCGCACTGTTCCTTGCAAGATTGTTTTGCCAGTCCAGATGATCTTGAGACATGACCGTACTACTTTAGTTTGCGCTTTTTTACAGTGGTCAAGAGGTCTTCATAGGATCCGATGGCTCGTTGGATCCTGTTGTGGACTTCTTCGTTGGTTACATTGTCAATGTATGAGATGCCCAAGATCTTGCAATAGCATCTCATTTCGAAGGTTTGAATCCTTCTTTGTATATATGATGTGAGCGTCCATGTTTCACACTACATTACAGTTGTATGCCACATTGTACAACACAGTTGTATGCTACATTATGCAACACATTTATATGTCACATTATAAACACATTTGCATGGCACATTATGCAACACATTTGTATGTTGCATTATACAACATTTATATACCACATTGTACAACACAATTGTATGCCACATTATGCAACACATTTATATGCCACATTATACAACACATTTGTATGCCACATTATACAACACAATTATATGCCACATTATACAATACATTTATATGCCACATTGTACAACACAGTTATATGCCACATTATACAACACATTTATATGCCACATTGTATAACATAATTATATGCCACATTATACAACACATTTATATGCCACATTATACAACACATTTATATGCCACATTATACAGTACATTTATATGCCACATTGTACAACACATTTGCTTTTTTAAATCGTGCAACACAATTATATGCCACATCACATTATACAACACAATTATATGGCACATTATACAGCACATTTGTATGCTATATTATACAACACAATTATATGTCACATTATGCAACACATTTATATGCCACATTTAACAACATAATTATATGCCACATTATACAACACATTTATATGCCATATTATACAACACATTTGTATGCTACATTATACAACACAATTATATGCCACATTATACAACACATTTGTATGCTACATTATACAACACATTTATATGCCACATACAACACAATTATATGCCACATTATACAACACATTTGTATGCTACATTATACAACACAATTATATGCCACATTATACAACACATTTGTATGCTACATTATACAACACATTTGTATGCTACATTATACAACACATTTATATGCCACATTATACAACACATTTATATGCCCCATTATACAACACATATGCCACATTATACAACACAATTATATGCCACATTATACAACACATTTGTATGCTACATTATGCAACACATTTGTATGCCACATTATACAGCAGTGGTATGAGTATGTTGTGTTACCCTTAACTGTCAGCACATTCGACAATATGTCCATCAGTCTGTCACACCTTGGTTATTTTTTTCATCTTCATCAGTATCTGGCAGTGTGGTGGGGCATCCTTGATCCAGAAAATCAAACACATCACTCCTTTGCCTTAGCATGCCTGCATAACTCACAAACCTGTTTTATTATTTGGAGGCAGGTCAGGTCTAGACTAGAACGAAAAATAGTATACTTTTTGCTTGACATTAAAATATCATAATCAAAATAGGTACATGAAACTTGATATATGATTTGTTTTATTATTAAAAATGGTAGTTAATGTAGGAAAATTTTGGAATCATCATCATCAAAATTGAAAATTTTATTAATTCATATTTTTTGTAGGCTTTTTTAATATGAATATTTTCTCAATAAGGAAAACAGTATATGACAATAGAATCTTCGAGGTAGCAACACTTGGAAATAAATGCCAATTAAAGAAGTCTTGTTAAATGAAATTCATTTATTTATTTTATCTTTTAATTGTAATCACCATAAATATATAATATGCTGTCTTGTATTCAGATTAGAAAAGGGTCAGTCAGCTGTCACAGCACGAACAATTTTGTGATAACCTAATTCAGTACATACTTAGTATATAAGCTGGCTTTATTTTGATATTTTTAGAACATAATGATCTTTCAAGACATTGACACAGCTAATTAATATATTAGTTGTCCGCAGCCAATTACAGTACATGAATGTTGCTAACATAGCAGTAGCACCCATACATAGATTAGTGTTATTTCTAGTTAAACTCATGCCATAGACAACTCCTATGTGTTTACCTGTGGCTAATTCATAGACTGATCTTTATACTTTGAAGTGATACATTTGACAATCACTTGAAAGTTCAAATAAAACATGTATTATTGATTTCATTGCACAAGTCTCGTTTTTCTCTGGTTGATATTTTTTTCTTCAGCCCAGAGTTTCCCAGGACATTGAAATTGCCACATGCTGACTCTGTTTTAGCACAAATGACATTTCCATGTGCTATCGATGAAGAAGTAATGTTTAAAAATGCTATCTTCAGGCATTAATGAATGCAGATCTTATTGATGAGTTCGGCTCCAGTGGTTTATAAATGTAATCTGAGCTATGAAGCTTTGGTTCATTTGTGTTTGTGATTCATACAGAGAGAAAGGCAACTAAAACTTTTGTCATACATTATTTTTAGAATTGTTGTTTTGAACTTGTTTGCAGACTTCTTGTATTATTTTAACAAATGCCCTGGGCAGGGATAGGGTAGATTGGTGGAAATGAATCCACCTCTTCTTTGATAACTCATGAGCACTGAGGTTCATAAACATCAGTCATAGCTAAAACAAAGGTGCAGGAGTGTGAAGGAAACAATTTTGGGTAAACAGTGACAGTTGAGGGGTGGGGTGGGACCAGTCCTAACAACTGTTGTTGATACATACAAATTATAATTTTTTATCTTACAAAAATATTTTAATATAATCTTTTATCTTACACAAATATTTGTATGGATTTTAATATAATCTTCTATCCTACACAAGTATTTTTATGGATTTTAATATAATCTTTTATCCTAAACAACTGTTTGTGTAATGGATTTTAATATAATCTTTTATCCTACACAAATATTTGTAGCATGGATTTTAATATAATCTTTTATCCTACATAATTATTTGTATGGATTTTAATATTATCTTTTATCCTACGCAAATATTTTGTATAATGGATTTAATATGATCTTTTATCCTACACTACTATTTGTGTAATGGATTTTAATATAGTCTTTTATGCATGACAAATATTTATATAATGGATTTTAATATAATCTTTTATTGTACACAGTTATTTGTATAATGAATTATAATATAATGGATGTTGGATGTTAAGAAGTAAAATATAGTTACAGCTTGATTTATGTTAAATGTCTGTCATCAGTGTATTAACTTTATTAATTAAGTTATTTTTAATTTCTTAAGATCTGTCATCTGTTAATATTAAAATCCATCATATGAATATTAGTGTTGGATAAAGGCGATTACAATTGTTATTGATGGAGAGGTGGATTCACTCTATCCTTGCCCAATTTGCATAAAGATTCAAAACAACCCTGGTGCTATATCAGGTGTGCATATTTCACATTATTTCTGTTGAAATGCTTTGACAAAAAGAGTATGCAAAGTGTTCAGATGATCAGTATTTGCTGTAGGGGGAGTTTGCTAGTGGAATATGGGAAGAACAAACAGAGGAATTGAGCTTCGCAGACTTCAAATTTTGTATGACCCATATCTGGCTGAAACAGCCCCAGGAGGATGATCGGAAAAAATCTGAGGAGAGAGAAACAGCTGAGAATGAGACAGAAGAGGAGGAGCAGGAAGGTCAGCACTTGCTTGTTTGTGTCTGTGTCTCATTCTTTCTCGATATGTATATTGTTCTTGGAAGCAATCAATCACCAAGGGGTCTCAGATCATGTGTGTATGTTACTCATGTATCCCAGTCCTCTATCCACCCATCCTTCTATCAGTCTTACCTTGGTTAAATGCATTATTATGCCCTCCTGGCTGCATTGTCATGTAACTTTGGGAAGAATGCCTCTTGATGTGCCAAAAAGTTGGTCAGTGTATTCTATATTTACACACTAATGTGACTTTGGTTACATACTGTCAGTAGAGGGTGTTCTGTGAACACATTTTAATATTCTTGGATTGAAGGTAACTTTATGCAGAGCGTTGACTTGGGATACATCTATGTCAATGTTGATTTAACTTCCATGCGTGAAGAACAAGGCTTGTCAAGTGTTTTTACATTGCTTCCATGAAGTTAACGAGACCTATTACACTCTGCACATGTGTCCAGCCTCACTGCATCTCACCCATTCTTTTTTCCTAGGTCTGAAGCAGCAGTTTGGAGGGGGCTAATATAGTACAGATTGTATATATCACTATTAGTACCACACCCATTGAGAAAAGAAGGTCACAATAACCTACATTGCATATTTTACTGGCTTATGATACATGTTTGCATTTATCTCATGACCGTATAGGTTTTTGCATGCTTTGTTCATAATATCTTATCTGTACTCTAAACTTGGTGAGGAGATGTATCATAACATTGCATCATTGTAGCCCATATTTTATTATTCAGTGACTTTGACTTATATATTGTACTTTGATGTTAATTTCTAAGTTACTATTCATTGTAGAATCATGAAATTGGTGATGATATGCATCTCTGTTAGTACCACACCATTACCACAAAGGAAGCTCATTATAACCAGTATTTCATCTTTTACTGTTTATGGTTTATTTGTTGTATTTTACTTATGATGCAAGTTTTTTGCATGCTATATGCATAGTCATCCCAATAACCATGAAACTTCGTAAAAGATATTGTGTTGATAATTTGGTAAACTTTCATTTGAAAGACTTAACATTGTATATTTTGATAGATTATTTATTAATGAGAATGAGTACAGAAATTAGATGAGTGGACTGGATGCTTTTTCTTTGAGGCAGCAGCTGTTGTGGCTAATCAAGGTAATTGATGATGCATGAACTATGCTTCCAATACTGACTGTCATTCCAAGGTTACTCAAAGCCTTTGTCATTGCACCCATGTCCATTTTTATGAACTCATTATAGCTCCAATGCCACCATTACATGCAAAAAGTCATCTGAATAATACTGAATCTTGAAAGATATTGGTCCTAAACATTGTTGGATTCCATTAAAACTAGATAAGACCAATGCTTCATCATATTATGAACCCTGTAATTTCTCCCTTGAACTGAGAAATCCTGCTATTTTTCACGTGTATGAATTAATATGATGTTGATAAGTGACATCCATGGGTGAACCAGTTTAAGTGGAAAGCTGGCACACAAGATTCGATGATGTCACCATTGTAAACATGAATAGCTAACACCATGATGTGTCGGATTGTCTTCAGGCTAAGTTCGCCCTTCAGTTTATATTTTAGTGACCCTCCTGATCATCAATATTCTCCTAAGTCTTATATGTATGTAATGCATGCTTTTTCTTTTCAGATTTGCTTTAAAAAGTGGGTCTGCCTATTTTCATTCCTTCTTAAATTAATTGTGAGCTACTTGTGAATGTTATTATTAGTTTAGTCTGTAACAGAATTTGTCGAATGTATCACATCACTGCTTTTGGAGCACTCTGGTAAAAGATTGGAATTGCAAGTGACTTTGTTGACTGAATTAAGTGGTGGCACCTCTTAATTCTAAACTGAATATTTGAACGTCATTTAAACCTAACTTCTTGATTATTTCAAAGAACAGTTTATGTCAGATCACTTTTTTTACAAATCATATCTTTCCAGACAAACTTTAGTTAATTTGGAAGAATGGTGAAAGTTATGATAAACAGTGGAATTGGGGCTTTAACGTACCTCTGCTTTTATATCAAAGAAAGAATTTTAGGTTTTTTCCTATTCCTTTATGTCTTTTACATCTAGTCATAGCATGTATGTATGTATGTAAATGGTTTAATAGAACATCTGCACAATACTGGCTATACAGTCCTGATTAAAAGTTTTAAAACATGTAAAGATAAACATTGCAAATAAATGTAAGTTGGAAAGGTGTCCAGCATTTCATTTTATTTTAATCTGAAAGTATTATCTGCAGGATAATTGATGTTTAAAATGACTACTGGGGCTAATAAAAGTTCACAGAGATGAGATATGTAATGTTTGTTTACATTCTGATTTCAGCCTCTTTTCTCCTTATTCTCTGTTTTAATTAAATGAAAACCATTACGAATCATTGAATGTTAAAAATTAAGGCCTTAGCAAATATGTGTGCTTCTGCTTTCTGCGTCAGACCTGTTTTTAGCTGCTGACCCAGTTTTTTATGCTAACTCTAGCTACCCCCAAAAATAATAAGAAAGGGAGTAAAAATATTTTATGTTGTGAATATTGTCCATATTTTCCTCTCATTCTGATAACATTTTGTCTCATTTTGGTACCGTTTCATCTCATTCCACTACCATTTCATCTCATTCTCATACTGTTTCATCTCATTTCAGTAGTGTTTTTTCTCATTTCAGTACTGTTTTGTCTCATTCTGGTACTCTTTGATCACATTTCGGTAGTGTTTCATCTTATTCTAACAGTGGTTATAAACCGTGACTCACATTATGTGTAATAGTCAAAGTTAGTAAGTGTTTTACCAGTTATGACTATTATTAAAGAAATGGCAGTGTCATATCCTAGATAGTCAGTTTTCTCTGACCCTTCCAACCCCATGTCCAATCATCCTGAAATTGATAAGTAGTTTATTTAGTTTCTCATTTATAACAGTTAAACCATAGTTTGTCTTTTTAATAAGCCAACACATGAGCCCAAATTACACTGTTCACAAAATGGATCCTGTGCGAGGTCGTTTCTCATATTTCTTGGTCATGTGATCAAAATCTTGCAGCCTACATTTTTCATGATGTTAGAGATGAAACAGTTATGTAATGCAACAAATGATGTAATTTATGTGACTAAAGAATGATGCATTGCATAGTATATTCTATTAATAAAAAATGGATATTGGCTCATATTTTGCCTTATTAAACTTACAAATTGTCTTTTAATTGTTATAGCTTGGAAGATAAATATTCTTATTATTGATTTCAGGCAGGTAGGGGTCGATACAAGGCCATATAATTTTGCTAACCTCATGGTAAAGAGACTACCCTATGCAGCTGCCTTGTGGGATTCCCTTCCTGATTGGTCATTTCCAGTTAGTAATTGTACACCTTTTAGACCATTCACAGGAGGGGAATCCTTTGCAGGTGTCTATTGCATACTCTTATCTGAGAAGCATCATTCACACTGTGGCATTTAGCAGTAAATACCAATTGATTTGTTCAGTGCATGGCAAGAGCTATCAGAGTGTAGTGTGCTTATTACTCAAATGATAATAACTTTGCCTACGTGTCTACCCTAAATTTGTTCATGCTGAAACCGGAAATATGATTTCTTTTAGGGCTAAAGTATCATGGCCACAAAATGTTTTGATGCTTTGTGAAAAAAACTATGAAAGGCCATTATTTGCATATGCTCACACAAAGGAGCTACAGAATTTGCCAGTAGTTTTGAGCATCATTCTAATTTGCATCTTGAATAAGTAGGCAATGTCTGCTTGCTTTTTGAAGACCCAACAACTTTTTACATGACATTGATACTGCATGTGTAAGTGGTCATCATGGCTTACAGCCGTTTCTTAATTCATTGCAGGCAAGACAGCCACAGTGTTTCTTGATCTCCAGAGCATGGATAATGACTTCCCGTCTCGAGCTCACTGTATCTGTAGATGGTAAGTCTATAGCCATTTAAACCCTTCCCATGTTGTTTTATCTTCATCTGTCAGCATGGGACAATAGAAGAAACAGCAGATGTTGGTCTGCCCATCCATCCATATTTCTTTCCTTTTTTTTTCTTCTTTGTTTGCACCCCTTTATCGTGTCTATTTTATGCAATGTAACTTAGCATAATCCTAAATAATCTCTAAGTAAATAGTTTTTATTGTCAAGCCTACTTCATACTTGACATGAATCATTAGCTAAGACAATTCATTGTACAACATGCACACTTGTCCCTTTGCCTTGGTGTCAAGGTTATAGTGATAGAAAGTTTGCATTATGGTTTTGGTTCAGGTTTTTCAGTTTGCTAATATTTTCTAAACCCCTTTAATAGGTTTTCATTATTCTGGGCATTAATCATTATGAAGATAGGGAAATTCATTCTGCCACACATTTAGTTACCCCTGTGACCTTATGATCAAGGTCACAGTCATTGAAAGTTTGTATTATGATTTTGATTCAAGTTTTCCATTTGTTTATGTTTCCTTAATCCATTGATGGATTTTCTTAATAATTGAGATGACTCATTATAAGGCTAAGACAATTCATTCTGGTGACATGCATGCTTGTGTCTTTGACCTTAGGGTCAAGGTCACAGTCATGGTAATTTGCATTAAGGTTTTGGTTAGTTTTTTCATTCGCTTATGTTTCCAAAACCCTTTGATGACTTTGCATCATACTTATGATGAAATAACTAAGATCATTCATTCTGTAACATGCACTAACCCATTGATCTTGGGGTTAAGGTCCCAGTCATAAAATATTGGCATTAAGCTTCTGGTTATTTTTTTATACTTCCTAAACCCCTTTAATAGATTTTGTTCATACTTGGCTTGAATCATTATGAAGCTAAAAAACTATTGTGTAACATGCTCAATCTTTTGACCTTACAGTCAAGTTAACACTGTTAACAGCAAAGCTTTCATTGTTGGCTTGACATGTAGCCATTGGCCTTCTTGTTTGATATCTGTATTCATAAGGTCCCATTTCTTTATTTCAGGTATGGGTTACAGGAATTTGTAACATTAATGCCAGTTGTAAATGAAGAGCCCATTGACACAGAGAGTCGAATTAAACTTCTTCTGTCCTCTGTCTCCATAGCTCTCAGTAATGCAGGATGGTGAGTTGTACTACTTGTTGGTCTGTATACTCTAGGAATAATGGATGTAACGTCACTGGGGGTATTATTGGTCAACGTGTATTATCGGACAAACCAATAAAATATTTTAAAACTATTTACCGCAAAGTAGTAACCTATAAACACATGGTCATACATAATATCCAACCTCTTCCCAGCCATGATTTTGAAATATGAAGATCCTCCGATCAGAGGAAAGGTGAATAATTTATTGTTTACTAAAACGAGTGATTCTTGCAGCACTTCCGGTATGCAAATCATTAATTCCAAAACCATATTATTGCATTCCCTGAGAAATAAAATAAGCCTGACACGGTTTATGAATCCGAAATGGCATAGACCAATTCTTGTTCTGTTTTGACTGAATGTTTAATCTGGCGCCTGCATTGAACTTCATTTGATTGGTTGATAAATATATAGGGGTACACTAAAGGGATATTATCGGACTGCTAAAATGCATGTAGCAGGTTTCTAATTACAATAGATTGGTTAATGTTTCAAATAAATTAAGGTCGTAATGAAGATATAAACCACTTCAACTGATATTGCAGATGTTTTACTTGGTATTTCGAGCATAACTGAGTTGATAATTTGATAACATTTGGAATAATTTTAATTAATTAAGAATCAAATATGGCAATACTCTACATTAACCCTCACCACAGGAAATAAAAAAAAATCTTCTCACCAACTTGTTAGTCATTATTATTATTATTATTATTATCATCTAAATATTTCATTTTAAAAAGTTTCAGCTGTCTCACCAGTACATTTCATCAATGCTGTCTAACTAAAAGTGTAATACCCAATATTAAGAAGTGCTGAACAGTTTTTAACAATCCCTAGCTAGATAATCAATTAATTTTAAAAAAAATTCTTGTGTCTTGAAGCTTATATGATGTAATTTCTTTTATTGCACTTTTGTTAATGTACAGCAAAACAGTAATCACCTTTTCTGGCAGTGTTAACATCCGCAATAAATGTGTGAATGTTTATATTAAAGACCTCATTTAAACGTTTTTGAAACCCCTTCATACAATTTTTATATAGACAGCAACAATCATGATGCAACATAACTAAAGCAGGCTTGATCCTAATATTTTGACTTGCCTCATCCTAATATTTTGACTTGCCTCATCCTAATATTTTGACTTGCCTCATCAAGTAAATTTATAGGTTATACTCTATAGCTTCTTATCTGGTAACCTTGAATAAACGTTTCAGCGAAAAATGGGTAAAACAAGAAAAGAAAAAGTGAGAAGAAAATCGAATGATGTTTCTGTGCAGGAGGCCATCAAATTTTACAACATAGAAATGGCAAAAGGCAATCACATATCAATTAGGAAGGTGGCAGAACAGTTTGGTGTCCCCAAATCAACACTGAGTGATAGGATAACTGGCCGTGTATCCTCCTTACCATCTTTAAAGCCAGGTCCCAAAACAACACTGCCATTGGAAGAAGAAAAGAAGATAATAGAATATATTAAGGTTACAGCCCAAATAGGATTTGGCAGAAGCAAGCAACAGATTTTGAGTTTAGTTAGTGATATAGTAATGACAGGAAACATTCCCAATAAGTTTAAAAATGGTAGACCTGGTGATGACTGGTGGTTGGGGTTTACTAAAAGATGGCCACAGGTGCGGTTGTGCAGCCCCTGGTCATTACCCAGGGATAGGACAATATGTCTGAATGCAACAGTAGTAAAAAACTACTTCTGTCTTCTGTCACATATGCTCACTATATATGAGTTAACACATGCCCCAGAGCATATTTTTAACGCTGATGAAGTAGGTATGCCTTTAGATCATAAGCCACCTAAAATTGTAAAGCTGTCTGGACAAGATGCTTATTTGCAGACAAGTGGCAATAAAACAAACATAACCCTTGTAGCTTGTGCATCAGCCTCTGGCCTCCTTATCCCACCCCAGGTGATATTCACTGGTAAACGGGGTATGGATCATAATATGTTTCATGGTATGTCAGTTTGTACTAGAGTATGCATCAGTCCAAATGGCTGGATAGATTCAGAGCTCTTTGAAACTTGGGTAACTGAGCACTTTGTAAGACACATTCCACCAGCAAGACCAGTATTACTATTCATTGATGGTCACAGTACTCATGTAAAGTTGAATGTTGTGAGAAAATGTAAAGAGCTAGGCATAATTCTGTTTGCATTTCCTCCACACACAACACTTCAAACTGCAGCCACTTGATAGGGGGTGTTTCAAGCCTTTGAAGGAAAATTACAAAAGAGAATGCAAAATATATATGGAAGAAAATCCTGGCAAAGTAGTAAGTAGGTTTGTATTTGGAAAGATTTTTGGTAATGTTTATGCCAAAAGTCTTTGCCCATCAACCGTCATAAACTCGTTCACTAAATGTGGTGTCTACCCTTTCCAGCCAGAAGTCATGCTACAGTCCAATGATTTGGTCCCATCACTTATTGGAAATACAGAAGTGAAAATCTCTTGTATCTCTGATGTATCAAAGGCATTGGAGCATATGGAAATATTTGACACATATACAAGGCATTCCCTTCCTGTCCAACTAATGTTGCATGAGAGTCCATGGCTGGAAGACACACTTCATGCATCCAATGTGGAAATTCAGCACTGTCAAAATGAGCTACCTGGAACAGCAGTTGAGACCACAATAACAGCTTCAGCAGAGACTCTAGTAATAACCTCATCACCAGATGCAGAAGTCCTAGGATCAGACCCCACTCCAGCAGCTGAGGCCCCAAAACTAGACCCACCAACTGCACTAATGGCCTTAAGTACAGCCCTTGAGCAATTGATAAGGCACCAGAAACAGCATCTACAACACCAGTTGTGGACAAAACAACATTCCCTTCTCCAGTAGATAAGGACCCAGTAGTATCCTTAACAACATCTGCTGTTGATGACATTTTGAATAAGTCCATCTCCAACATCTTTGATAACTCGGAGTTTGCAGTATCTAATGCCAAGAAAAGAAAAACAATTGTTCATGCCAGAGTGCTCACAGAGGACGAGTGGCTTCACCATGCAGAAGCAGAAGAAAACAAAAAGAATGAAGCAAATAAAAGAAAAGGAAAGGAGAAAAAAAGAAAGAATTATGTGAAGAACGGAAAAAGAACTGGTGAAAATATCTCAGAAAAACACCAAGAGATCATTTAAAAATAAGACTGTTCCCAAACGAAGAGATGAGGTGACTTTGGAAGCAGGTAACGAAAAAGATGTTGAATGCCCTCACTGCTTGGGTGTATTCAGTCAGGAGGTTGCTGAAGAGATTGAGCAAATGTGTGTCTGCTGTGATGTCTGCCAGAAGTGGATGCATGAGGAGTGTCTTCTAGTTGGGTTCTCAGTTGAGATGGACAAGCCTTTCAACTGTCCTACATGCATTTGAATGTAGAAGTCATGTTCTCTCTATTTATCTATGCAATTGTCCTAAATGCGTTTTAATGCACAAGTTGTGTTCTCTGTATGTATCTATGCAACTGTGGAAAACAAACTGGTAAAACATTTTTTTTCACAAAGTTGCACTAAACAGATAAATGCTCTCAAAACAGTTTCCTAATTGCCAAGTCAGAAACAGATTGTTAATATGTTAATATATCTCTCTCAACAAAGGATGACAGTGGAGACAAAGCACAAATCTGTACGCAAGACTGAGTTGTCACCATGATAATTTTCATAAACAGAATACATAAAGTCATGAAATTTTTGTATCAAGTTTATGAAAATTAAAGCCAAAAATTTACTTGATCTGCAATTAAAACAAATTGAACATAACATTAAATTTAATTGTGTGATAATCTTCATAACTGGTCAGTCAGAATTTTTTTTATATCTTACAGTAGTATCAATTTATACATATTGATTTTAGATGAGTAACAAATCGTGTCCTAGAGTGGTGATAAGAAACTTAATACCGTATTTACTGCATGTTTTCGGACATTGTTTGTTTTCGGACACCGTTTTGGGGGGGCAAATATAATATCTAAATGCCTTGTAATTTTTCGGACGTTGCTCCACTATAATTTTTTCTACAATTTGTTTTCAGACACAATCTAAGAAGATCTGCTGCTTCGTTTTAAAGTAAAATTCACAGTGTGTTTGCCGTTAATTTAACTGATACAAAGTTCACTTCATTTGGTCGCCAATTATTTAATGTGATCACGAACTTCCATGGATTGGTTGTCAGTGTAGACATCGTTACACACGAAACCACTTCACGCAGGTGTGACAGTTATGGCTTTGATTAGAAACCATGATCCCTGCTTTATATTATTAAACAATACATCAGAGAGTCAGTATGGATTAGTAAATTCATTGGCATTGTGCAACAAAACAAACCCCTTATCCCCAAGGCATTATGTACCACGGGTTTAAATGTAGTTATTGTTCTACATGCAATAAACCTCTTTGTAGATGATAAATATTGATTGTGGGTTCAACATGTTCGGTACATCGCATGCTCTTTTAACTAAATCCAGATGGCTGCCTTTTATTTCCGAACACACCTGTCAAAGAAATCCCACAAATTATCATAGGAACAATTATCACCTAGACACCCTGAAGTCTCCAACATGCATCAAAACAATCTTTGAGCAGTCGATTGTTTCGAGTCGGCAGGTTCTACTCATTTTGAAGCTACCCTCGGCTAGGTGGGAAACAAAAAGAAGAGAGAACCACA
This sequence comes from Megalonaias nervosa, assembly GCA_016617855.1. Classification (NCBI taxonomy): domain Eukaryota; kingdom Metazoa; phylum Mollusca; class Bivalvia; order Unionida; family Unionidae; genus Megalonaias; species Megalonaias nervosa. Next base: position 29,100 of record JAECUM010005227.1, read on the forward strand.
ACAAATAGATCACCTTTATTTTAAAAAAATACCAACATATTAACAACTCGTATATTGCAACTTGCTTGTTATTTTTACCCTTCCTAGGCGTGCATACAACACTCACCCCATATGGAGCCTCTCATCCTTGGTGCTTTAAGATTAGCCCTCATACATGTATCGGTATTTCTACTCTCGATACTAAAATGTTTCTGTCATAAATATCTTCAGAATTACAATTCCAAATTTTTTTTATTTAGTTTATATTAATATCTTAATTACACAGACAAAAAGCTTGCATGCATTTGTAAGGTAGATTTTATTGATCACTGATTAGGCTAGTAAAGGGTTAAACAGGATTGCACGATTACTAATATGGCGGTTATTTTGGAAAATATGCACACAATCGTGGCTCTAATACATGTGTGGCTGCGTTTTCTGGTGGATGGACATGTATCAAATAGACAAAATAGGCAAGTAATGCCTGTTTTTCATTCATTATCCTTTCCATGGTGTTAGACAAAATACTTGTTTTACTTCATGGCAGCACGTCATCATGTGAGCTAATGGTAACTTCGTTACGGACGGGGGGGGGACACGAATTTGTCTTCCGCTGTTTGTTTTCGGACACCTAATTAAAGAATTTAATATATATTCGGACAACAAAAAAAGTAATTATTTTTTCCCGTCCAAAAACATGCAGTAAATACGGTAGTTGTAGGCATGCACCACTATAGTAGTAAACAGCTGGCAGTTGGTGCTGCATACAGACTGGAGCTTGAGCCTTTAAATCCATACAATCAAGATGCAGTAGCAGTCTTTGATGGCCCCCAAAAAGTTGGGAACTTAAAGCGTGACTCCACTAAATTTATTTGCAAGATACTGCAAGAAAACTGCCATACTACTAACATTCTGATCAAGGCAAAATATGATACAGAGGTTGTAAGCAGAAAAACTGGTCCACAGCAAATATGTCTAGCTGCATTTAGATGCAAACCTAGTTATGTAGATAAAATGAAGGACCTTTTCAAAGAGTTTCCAAACATAGATGCTTTGTTTATGTAGTTCACAACCTTTTGTACTGTTGTAATTATATTTTCTGTTGTAAATATTTCTGTTTTTGAAATGAGTATAAATGAAAAGAAAAACACTTTCTCCCCAATAATTTCCTTTCATTTGTTTGAAAGATATGTTAATTATAATTGTAAAATTTTTTCTTCATATTTAATTATTTAGTCATATTTGTGGGTGAATATTAAATTCATAATCTGTTAAAGCTATAATCCATTTTTGCATGTATAAGAATAAGGTTCATTTAATAAACTTAAGGTGTTGTTCTAATACCTTCAGCTTTGGGTACATTACATGAAATGAAAAGAAACACTTAAATGTATAATATATCCTGTATACTTTTACAATGCAAAGCTAGAAATTCATTCATTTACATTTATAGCAATAGATGTAACTGCAATACCAGATATTAAAATCACAGTAGATTGATAAATATAACCAAAATTTTCCATATTTACATTATTTTTCTATAGTTTATTTATTGTGTTTCAGTAAATTAGATATGTTAGGGTTTAAAGATTATTTTTTTAAAACACAAATAATTGTCCGATAATACCCGGAATTGTCCAATTTTACCTTGTGTTGAGCCTGTTTTGCAGGACCATGTATGATCACATGATACAAGTATGTTCAAAATGGATGCTGTGAAATAGCAATCGAGGTTATTGGCAAACGTTTTATTCCACTTGCCAGGATAAACTTAAACAGATAAGTCTTAATATTGCGTTCCATTTAATAGTCGTCCGATAATACCCCGAGTGATGTTACATAAAGCTTTTTTGCACAATATTAATGTGTCCAAAATTCAATTGGTATTTTCGCATTTGAATTAAACTTTGTTCAGAGGCATTGCAGAATATTAGCCATTGCAGAATATTAGCCAGTTTTAAAACTGAACTGTGCAGATTTATTGAGGCTTTTTGAAGAGGCCAAAGTAAAGCAATAACTTACAACAGTTTTATCTTCTCGTGGGTCGGTGGTTCTTTCCGGGGATTTCCTGGTTTCTTCCTCCACCATTAATACTGGCCGCCATGTATAGCCTATCATGTGCTGAAAAATGGCGTTAAGCCCCACAACAACAACAACAACAACAACAACAGTTTTATCTATTGTCATCATATTTGCATGCATATTTCAAGTGTAACAAGCCTTAAGAAGTCCACTTTTTAAAGCTGACATGTTTTACCATTGCTATAATGTGGTTGACTGAGCTCATTGATGGTTTTGACTTAAGCATTTAAATTTACATAATCCAGAAATTTGTTATAATCTAAAAAAATTTGGGAAGGGTTAAAGTTAGTGATTTATTTGCAAAAATGGGTCATAAGTTTCTCTTTGTTTTCATGTCATGTTTAGTTTCTCAGCAGTTTAAGTTGCTTTTGAGAACCTTATCATATATGGTCTTGAATCATCTTTATCATGGCATTTCTGTCTAGCCTGCTTTGACACAAGATCAGTATACTATGTTTACCAAAATTTCTAACAATAACCAAAATGATATTGGTTATTCAAACTGATTCAAAATCCAGTCTGTCCCTCGACCTGCATGTTATGCTTATATCTGACAGCTATTTATATGGAAGCCATTGACAGTGTGTGTGCCATACCCTGCTCAGCTTGTAACTTTCTCA
>JAECUM010005228.1:0-21289 GCA_016617855.1 Megalonaias nervosa
GGTGTGAAGTCCTCTGAAGGGGTGTTTTCGTCGTCTTTTTCTGCCTTGTCCTTGCTGTGGCGTCAGGGAAGCAGGAATGCCTGCCTCGGCATCGCCCACGACATTTATAGGAGTTTCTCGTCGGCCCAAAATGTCTTTACCCGTTTGAAGCAAGACATTTTTCCTGCTCTCAAGAAAGCTTCTTTTGGGTTTTGTTTGTCAATGATGACATCTTGGAGAAATTCTTTGCCGTGCGTCAACGAGACATCTTTCAAGGCGTGCAATCCCCGTGTCACCATCGGTTTCAAAACGGGAGCCACCAAACGGAAGGCTGATTTGAGCATATCTCCTAAAAAATGTCCTCGCTGTCGAGCAACTCCTTGGTACACAGGATACATGACTGACAAAGAGTTAGAGTAATCGTTTTCGAAAATGGTGTTTCACTGTGACTTTCCCTTTGGTGAATTGAATATTTTGTCCCAGATCTCCTTTTATAGTAATGTTGACAGTGTCGAAATACGACTTACTGACGGGCAAATAGTGAGGATTTATAAATTCACGGTGAACATGATAGGTGTTTCCACCTTCCTCGTCAGCAGCCGTGGCAGAATCCACTTTGAAAGGAATGACACGAACTAACGGTACGGAGGTGTGTCCCACCACGTTGTACTCCGTCGCATCGGAGTACACAAACATCAAATTCAGTCCTTGGTTCATTTCTACAGGGAATCGAAAATATTTCGCAAAATCCAAGTTACCGGTCCGGCTGGTATTTCGTTTCTAATCTTGATCATCTTGGGGTCTCCACCCAAAATGTTATACAATTCAGGACAAAATGTAATGGCCAATACTTTGTCCTCTGAAAATTTGATCATTAGGCGACGAGCTATTTTGTGGTACTCGATCGTGACACTTCTTCTGGCTTTCTCCAAACCTTTACCAAACATGAAATTGAACCTGTCAGCAATGGCGTTCACCAAATGTTGACCACTAAAATAATAGCCCGCAGGTATTTTCAACAGATAAGTGGAGCGATTAGTTTTGGGGTCTTGTGTTTTCATAAAGTCAGCTATATTGGCGCGTTCGTCCATGGCTTGTTGCACTTGCGGGTCATGAACTTCCACCGTAAAAGTGTTTTGATTTTCGACGATCTTTTTGATTTGTGTAGGGTGAATCATTTCCACCAAAGCCACTTCCCAATGGGCTTCGTGATCCAATTGGATGGCTTGAGGTAATCTGGCCGAGAAACAGCACAAAGTGTTATTGGGAAATACCTCAATGGAACTGTCACTGGGTAACGTTAAATAAAATTGGTTGTTCATAATTCCAAAGTTCTAGTGTCCGAGGGATCACTGGAGGTTAGAGGAGTGTCTAAAAGAGGATGGTTAAGGTGACTGTTGGAAAGGGGAATGACGTTGGACGCAAGGTTCCCGTTGTTGTTCCCGTTAGAATAGTATTTTCAGGGACGGATTGGGAAGAAGGTAACCGATGCAACTGCTGAGTAAAATGGTCCACAATTGTTTGTCTCCTTGATGAAAACTCAAATTGGCAATGGCAGCACCGATGACACAATACACCACAAAGATTTGGCAGAAAAAAGACGATTTGCGTTTTAGGCACAGGTTCTCCACACCACACCCACAAGGGTTGCTTTTGTAGATCTTGCAGAGAAGAATTGGGGAAAGGAGTGGTCACTGCAGTAGCTGAGGCTGTGTTGAAGGGCATGATGATCACTTCTTTTTATAGTCGACGATGTGCGAAGCGTCGATCTAAGAGTCAAAACGCGACGCATATCCTTTCCAATGTACTTTGACCTCTTTGACACGCCGTTTTCCCACTTTACGAGTTCTTCGATCGTGAATGCTTTCTATCTCGTACACGTCGTCTTCTCTTTTGGTCACACGTTGTAACTCGGGCAAGTAAAACGTTCCTTTTAACACTTCTCCATTCATGTCTTCCAATTTATAGACAGGAGGATAACGGCCACGCACTCGTTCAGTGACACGAACAATTCGGTGGTCCAGTTGGGTAAGTAACCTTTGTCGAAAGTGCGTTTGGTTTTGCCAATGCACACCCAATCTCCTGATGCCAACACTTCACCTTTCTTGGGGACAGTCACTGTTGGGGACGTACCAAACAGACGCTCGAAGACGTCACTTCGTTGTTAGGAGTCATTTCTTAGGGGGAACACCCAATGCTCCGATGGTAAGACTGGTTGTACGATTGGACGAGGTGTGGCAAGACGTCGATGTACTTGAGAGTGTGTTGATGCGTAAAATATTTCCACATGCGATCTTTCAAGGTGCATTGAAAACGTTCCACAATGCTGGCTTTGACTTCGGGATTCTCAATGGTGAAAAAAATGAATGTCACGTTTCTTCAATTCTTATTGGAAAGCTTGCTTCAGAAATTCGGTGCCTTTGTCAGTTTGCCATCGAAGAGGGTGACGACCGCTTTGTTTCAACACCAGTTTGAGGGCTAGCACTAATTCACTACTCGATTTGGAAGTCAATGGCACGACCCAAGCAAATTTGGAAAAGACGTCGATGACACAGAACAAATATTGGTAGCCGCGATTGTAGGTGGCTAAATGAAAGACATCGGCTAAATCAGCTTGCCATTGATGATCGATGCCCTCCACTCGGGTACGACTTCTGGAAAATTTTTGTCGAATGGATTTGTGTAAGGTGTACGTGGCTTGTTCTTGTAACCATCGTTGCACATGAGGTAAACGGATACTTTTCAGTCGAGTTTTGGCAGCGCGATACAATTTCTGAACTCCTCCGTAACCTGCGGGATGGACTGGATCATAGTAAGTGGAATATAAACAAGTCTCTGTACAACATTTGTGGTGATCAAGAGGTGACATCGTAGGGGTAGTGTGTAATGTTCTTAGAGTCTCTACACTCCTTGGCACAGTCACAGAAGAGTCCTCCCGGAATGACCTTTCGGGGATGTTAATGACGGTCCTGTACTGTCCTAAAGGGAGTGGTTCTTCTTCTGGTACTGTCACTAACACAGGTTTAAAAGTTATTTTTTTTACTGAACGTTTGAATTTAGGATTACAAATTTTTTGCATAGTGTGCCACTTCTTTTGTCCAAGCCTCAAACCCCCAACTTTTCCAGTCACGTACATCTTTCCAGTGAGGGTGTAATTCACAAGCTACACACACATCGTCGTACACATCTTCAGTGCCTAAAAGTTGACGAATTTTGTTTTCCCGTAGAGGTTGAGAAGTATCAAGATGAAAGCGCAAAGCTTTGAGCAGAATGAGTCTCTCGTGTACATTTAAAGGGACCACCTTCATATTTTGGGTGGTATGTACCGTTCGTAAAGAGTCCACAAGGAATCGGCTGGTAAACGAAATCCCAGAAAGCAAGTCACTCAGACACACACTACACGACGACCCCAATTCAATGGACACACTTCTCGTAATAGGCGATCGTAATCCTCCACTGCTTCAATAGTGTCATTGATTTCCTTCCACGGAATCTGTTGTATCACGAATGATAAAGGTCGTGGCATGGTAGTACGTTTTTATACCCTCTTTGGTGTAAGGTAATAAGTGTACTTTTTGAACAGCCTCGATATTATTTTAGTACCGTACCAAAAATGTTTAGTCACTAACTCACACATCACACGTCGTACAGAATTTTCCTGTTGAACTAGAAAGAATTGTTCTTGTAAAGATTTGTTGTAATCCTCTAACTCGTCCGTTGGAATTCGGTGTATTAGGATCACCTTTTAAGTTGAATGAGTGGCATCCAAAAATTTATGAATTTCACGCGATTCATCAATGTCTGACCACTGAAACACTTTCATCAGAATCAGTCCTCTCATAGCATTCAGGTACCAGTGGTTGAAACATCGGTGACGTAACGGATGCAATGGTTCTTTGCGTTTCACTTGTATTTTCACGAACTCGCGGTAAATGCGTTCTCTCAACTCCACAGGCAAACCACGAATGTTCTCTTGTAAAGGATCCATGACCATGTCAGTCAAACACTTCTCCTAGAGCGAAAGTAACAGACATAGTGAGTAATTTCTGACCACTGCCATTCCAGGAATCGGTCAAGAATGTCAATAAAATCTTCAAATGTAAATGGTCTAAAGCGGAATATTAAGAAGAATGCACCCTTGATCCAGAGAAATCTGACTTGTTTCTTGACTTTTGTCAATTTCCTCTTGTGAATTTCTCGACATAAAACTTCTACAGTCACAAATTGAGATTTGGCTCTGGCAAGTCCCAGCCAAATTTCCTTGCAGATCTTCTCTTGCAATTCGTTTGGTAATGTTTGAAGATTATTTTTCCAATGGGTTTTAAATACTTGTCTAGGGGTTGTCGAACGTTTGACACCTAGTCGAGGAGCTGGTTTCTTACAGGTCATGGTATGCCCACTTCAATAACTAGGTCCCACTAAAGGTAGGTAGTGACAATCTGGAGACCATCGAGCATGTTCCAGGTAAACGCAATCTTTCTTCTCCCACTCGTGAAGTGACACACCACAACTGAAGCACTTGACTTTATCCCCATCACCCATGTAGATAAATCCAGCTCTAGCTAATTCTTCGGGGGTAGGTCCTCCCAGATACTTTGGCCAGTTTCCTCGGAAGGTTTGGAATCGACTTTCATATTCGCAGTATTCAGGCAAACGCACAGGGAACGAATATTCGTCTTTCACAGGTTCATTTCGATGAGGGTACGGTGAAATATGCAGGAGTGTCCTCAGTTTTGCAAGACATCCGTAGGGTGGTAGCCGCATGGTTTCATAAGGATGACATCCACCATGAAAACCAATAAAGTGAAAAGGAGTACGATAACGAGTGTCATTGCTTTCGCATCCGTTAGGTTTGACACGCACAGCATCACTTTCCATGGTAGGTATGGTAGTAGTAGTAGTTATAGCAAAGTTCCCATGATGTGGTACTGAATCGCTAAGGTCATAGCGTACGGCATCCCTGCCATCGCAAGGCACAGCATTGCACTCGAGTCTTCTCTTCCTTGATACTTGCTGTTTACAAGGATTCATCTTTCTCGCTTGGCAATGGTAGTCACAATGAACTATCGGTCTTGAACGTTGTCATTTTTTATATGCTGGCCAATATCGTCGTGACCGTACGGTAAAGTGAAGTGGTTGCGAAGCCGAACTTGCTTCTGGTACACGATTTGATAGACTTTTTCCAAGGGCCGGCTGACGATTTGGTGTGTGGGTAAACGTACAACCTTGTGCGGTTTGTGGGTGGTCACTTTAGAATTTCCATCCTCTCCAGACCGCAAGGCTTCTTTCAAGACGCCAAATTTTACCAGTCGACTGGTGCGATAATTGAGAGTCAATCCTTTCACTTTACACTCGGTGTACACTTCTCCTTGTGGGTCTTGGTATTCGTAGCCGTAATTTTTGGGACCGCCACTTGCAAAACTTAGAATCTTGTCGTCGGGATGCTCGTCCGTCCAGGCTCCTGAACGGTCTCCTTCGATGACAGGGTGAGGTTGACCCAGGCGATCGATGTAGATGCAACTGTCCGTGTCAAAATACAGCTCACGATCTCCTAACAGTTCTAAAGCTTCGTACAGTTTTAAGCAAGCATGGGGTGTCACGTAAGCCGCAATGATAACATTTCCAAATTCGTCGGCTTCTACAAAGTCCAGTTCTTCTTCGTAATTGACTAAGATCAGGTCCTCACGAACGACGTCCACGTGTTTCATGTATTTGGTTTTGTCGTGAATCATCTGGAAGTAGCGGGAAGGTTCTGTCAAATACTCCGTCTTGGGTAAACACGGTCGTTGTGCCATTTTACCCCACAAACAATTTAACATCACTTTGGCAAACGATCGCCTTCCTTCGTTTTTCTCGATGTGGTCTAAAGTGATGCCTTCCTGCTCCCAGTATTTCTCTTTGAATTTTTTTTGGTCTTCGGGAGTGCGGCAGCAGGAAGGATAGCCGCTGACTTCTTGTTTCAGTTTCAAAAAGGCATTCACGTAGTCTGCGAAAATGCCTTTTGAGTCTCGTCGCCCTTGTGGTATTTTTCTGTCTTGGGAAAGTGGTAAATTTCGTACACTTCTAACAGTTGGTATCCCAAGTCCAGAGCTTTGAACAATTCCACGCTGACCCACGTTCCCGTCAAGGCGCGTTCTTCCTGAGTGTGCTGACAAGGTTGGTCTTGGTTGCACGTTTCGGCACAAGTACGGCACAAGGGAAACATCAGTTTTCCTTGGCAATGGTGAGGTAAAACGGGATGGTACAAGTACGTGGGAGGCAAGACTTTACATTTGATCAATCCTTCGTATTGGCGAATGTTGTCCACGTCGATGTGTTCCGTCAGCAATTGCGGGTGCCCTGCGGGAAAGTGACAGTATTTGCACACGTACGGATACAGCGAACACACGTCCAAGTATTTGATTTCTTCTCCTTTCTCCTCGTCGGCTTGGTACAGCAAACAGGTGGCATTCGTCCGTCCTCCGTACAAACTGTCCCTTGGGTTCAGTGGGTCCACCAGCTTGTAACTTTCCACGATGCGCTTAAACTCGGGATCGGTTTTCAAACGGTGATCGTACTCGTGTTCCCACATTTCTACCACTTGGTATCCTTGCTCTTCTAACTTCAAGCGTCGCTGACAAGTGGCCTGGTACAAGTCTTCCATGGTCCGTTGTAAAAACTGATTTTTAGTGTTACGTTGAGGGTAGCAGATGGGACATCCATGAAATAAGCACCCGTTAAACTCGTACACGATCTTGGGGTTTCCTAAGTCCCAGCCATCCACTGAATACCCTCCGATGGTCTTTACGCCTGCTCCGTTGCGAGCATGTTGGATCCATTTGTCTTCCTTGTCGCACAAGTAATGTAATCAGCGTAGGGCTTTGGCCGAGTATTGACGTTTGACAAAGTTCGTCGTTTGAGGACTGATGACAGCTTGGGTGTTTTCGGGCATGAATCGTTGGCGGTACACTAAGGAACATGCTTTGGCAATGGTACAGGCTTCTTTCAAAGGATCGATCCCTCCGTGCTCCATGAACAGTTCTCGAAATTTTCCAGAGCAACGCCGTAAAATGTCCATGTCGGAACGACAATATTTTAACATTTCTTCCTGAATGTCGAAAGGGTCCGAGGCGTGAGTCTGGTACCAAGCGTAGAAAGCTTCTCGTTGTTCGGTACGCATGTTGTCGGGGCCGTAGTAGTGAGCCTCAGGCAAATGGGGTAGAACGGCGTGTTGATTGGCTTCGGTATTGAAAAAGTGTGGAAAATAGCCTTTGGCCATTTCTGTCATGCCAAACGTTTTAGGCATGCGGCTCAAAGGCATGGCCAAGTAACTCATCGAATCTTTAAACTGCACTTGACCCACTTGCATGGAAATGATTTTGGCTCCGTTCAAAGTCACTTTAGGACGTTCGGTACTTTGTTCCATATAGTATCTGAGGAGAAATTGCCCATCGTATCCCGAGAAATTGTGAGCCATCACCGTGGCATGGCGATGACAATCTCCGTAACGTTCGATGTCTTCTTGGCTCCACGTTTCGTCGATAGGGTCTAAGATCCATTGGGTAAAATCGGCCAGCGTGTTCGGTCCCCGAAAGATTTTTTCACGTCCTCCAGGAATCTTGCTGCAGTGAGGGAAATGACTACAGATAGGCTCTTGGATGCACTTCTCGCACGCTCGATGAGCCACACAGAAATTAGGAATGTGAATACCTGTCTCTTGCATACATTCGAAATCGAAAAAGATGAAATTCCCTTTCTTCTGGTTATCTTCTTCTTCCTCGTGTTTGGCCTGGTATTTTTTAATGTAGCGTTGGTGTTCCAAGTCCACGATTTGTTGACAAATGTGACATCGCTTCTTTCCTGAACAGACGTGCGCTTTGGCATTATTGGTACGTATGCCTTGTCCACAAGTAGGGCACAATCTCAGGAGTTGACAAGCACATTTCTGCTGTGAACCTTGCGTCTTTAGATGTTGTTGGTAACAGGTTGGACTGACAAACGTGCGCTGACAGGCAGAGCAATGCACTCGTTCTTGTCCTTGGTCCAGACAGGGCTTAGAGACTAAACATCCCTCACATTTCAATCCACAATGCTTGTGTTGCTCTCGATTGTTATAACCATAGTCACATTTCTCACAGTAATAACTGTATCCCAGAAATGCAGTGATACTGGTAATGGCATCAAAATGTTCATCGTGATGATAGACGTGACTGTATTTTCCGTCTTTGAAATTTTTGCCTCGAAACAACAGAGGTCCGCGCACTTCTTGAGGGTGTACTTTCAAGGTGTAGCATGAAGCCAAGACGTCTTGCAACTTTTGCATTTCAGGAATGACACAGTGTGTGTCTTTGGATATCCCCGCTTGCTGTAACAGGAGTTCTGCTTCTCTTTGTTGTTTGGCTCGGTCCGATCGTTGAATAGTTTTCCAGGCTCTTTTCCATTCTGCCGTGTCATTCTTGTCGGCATACGTTCGTCCCACCACGATGACACGGGTAAACACATCTTGTCTTGAGTGTTGTTAATTTGAACGAGGCTGCGCTTGATGCTGCGAAGATTGTCTACGAATAACACCTTTTTGCGTTGTCCTGTCCCATGAGGAAGAGACACGTGGGTCATGAACAGTGTCGCTTTTCCATCGGTGATGTGAAACTTGTCGTTGGATTGTTGCACGTGTTGAATCTTGTCGATGACTTTGGAAGGTGTCAATTCTGCCGGGCTACTAAACTCGATCCAAACTGGGGACTTCAAACTGTCGTGATGAATGGAAAGTCTCAAGCGATCGTCTTCTTTGGCTTCACATTGCTGTTTCAGTGTGGTTAACAAAGAATCCCACACATTGGTGATGAACCCCTCTGCTTTCTCCAACGGTACGTCGGACTTGAAATCTTTTAAACTTCACTGTGTACGTGTAAGCTGTAGTGTTCTAAATTTTCTAGAGGAGCGTTTGTCCGTCTCTCGAATGTGAAAGTACTTTTCAGGGTTTACTGGTGGTGCTGGACTTTGACTGGGTGTAGACTCTCTGGGTCTGGATTCTGGCTCACTCATCTGATCTTCAAAATCGCTCGCATGAATTTGAACCAAGACTTCAGCTACTGTGTGAGGGGATAAATCACGTTTCTGCCTCTTACTTTCTTCTCCTTTCTTTACCAAATGATGCGATCGTTTCATCTTGACTGCAAAAAGTAAAATGACTACATTTGAAACGCCATAGACCCCTATATATCCATGTCAGGCTCAGTGTATATATAAAGGGCTGGTGCCTTCCCTCTCAGTATTCATTTCACTCTCAAGCCGACCAGCACGATGGAAGAGCCCACACAAATCGAACTTCTGATCAGAGCTTTGCGAGGTGTCATACGAAAGTTTTCTTCAGACAAGCCGACGGACTACTCCCCTCCTTTCGGGATAAAAGTCAAGATACTTGCTATATTTGTCAGAAGAAAGGGCATTGGGCTACAGAATGTCCAGACCGTCAAAAAAGCAAGACCAGTGCCAGAAGAGACAAAAGTCAAGATACTTGTTATCATTGTCAAGAGAAAGAACATTGGTCTTCAGACTGCCCTAAGAAACAACAGCAGCAGGAGGAGGAGGAAGAAGAAGAGGTACCCTCGGCGGCAAAGGAAGAACCCCGACTCGTTCAGAAAGAGAAGACACAAAAAAAAGAAGAGGAGAAAAAAGTCAGGAAGAAGAGGAGGAAAAAAATGTGAAAGTGAAGAAATTCAAAAAACAGAGAGAGTAAAGAAAAAGTCTGTGAACTTTTTAAAAGTGATGTGTTATGTTGTGTTGTGACATTGAATTGTAAATATTTGTACCAGAATAGACCAGACTGAAAAAACGTAAGTGTCTCTTGGTTTTAATTGTTTAGAATAATAAGGACCTACACTCACGCACTCACACACGTACATCATTGAGCAAACAAGGGATTTTGAGTTTTAATTGATTTTGGCAAAATGAATACTTTCTCTTTTCGAAAGAAGTGAGTGGCCCTGAAAAGGGCCTTTGGGTATTTGTTTTTAAAAAAACAAACAAACTCAGGAACGAGAAGCAATCCGCTTTAACTACCTTAAGCCTTTACCACGGCCAAGGCCTACTTCTGGACTTGCTCCTGTCAATGATTTGGTAGAAATCACTAGGGGTGGTATCTCAGATGTAGTAACCGGGTTAGACTGTTTGGCTCGGTAGGGTCTTTTTCTCTTGGGTCGTAATAAAGAGATCTGATACATTTGTTTCAGACTTCTTAACTCGGCCAAAATGACCAAGAGTACCGTTACCGTTTGAGGTTCACTGTTCTCCTTCTCTCCTAGACCTTGTTTCTTCTCTACTGCTTCTTCCTGTCGTTTCCTTCTTGCCTCTTCTTCTTCTCGCTGTTGCTGTTCAAGGAGAAATGCTTGTTCTGCCTCTTTCTGCTGTTGTAAAAATTTCTCCAATTCTTCTTTCTCTCTCTGCTTAAAATCCTCAACGTGTGGTAAAGAAGGAGAAGGTGGTGAAGGTACTGGTACTGGAACAAATTCTTGCGAAGAGAGAAAATCTACAAAATCCCAATTGAAATTGGTCTCTTCTGAAGTAGCGGTGTGTTAACTTTGGTAGCCACTGCTATGCCATCGCTTCTTGTCTCCACTGCCGGTGCACCCCAATTCATCGTCTTCTTAGTTTCAGTCATGTTTCACAAAACAAGGTCGCATCGATTCACTGCGCATAGACGCTAGCGCACCTATATAGGGAATGTGACGTCACAGGTAGCTCTCTTCGGATTGGAAGACAGACTCCGCTAAGTGACTGAATTTTGCAACGCGTGTTGGGATTGGTGAACAATTTCAATCCGTTTCGATCCGCTCTTCCACTATAAATAAACTCGGTTCACTTAATTCCCTTCACCTGTTCCTCGTCACAAGATGTGGACCAACGTAGAATCGTCTACTTCCGTATCGTCGTTGTTTTTCCGTACGGACTTACCCATGTATGTTAAATCATCATGGACCATCAGCCGGATTACAGATACGACTGTTTGGAAAAGAAGGCCTATGTGGAAAGACAAGGCTGTCTGAAGCGGATTCTCATCTACGGACTAGAGGTTAGACGAAGTTTGAGAAAGGGAAGAAGACCTATGCAATGCCCTCTATGTTAACGAAATGGTGTTAACATAAAAACAATGGTCCTTTTCAGGGCCACTTCCTATACCTCGAAAAGATATTTATTCTCACTTTGCCAAAAAAATTTTTTTATTCGATTGTATAACTTATGTTTAACTCCCCAAAACATTAATCTCTTACCTAAAAAATTTTTTAGTCGATTTTATGATTTGTGTATAACAGATTGATGTTCATCAATCTATGGAAAAAAGCGAATATATAAAACATACTATACTATCCACAGGCACGAACGCGAATGATTCAAACTTTGTATAGAAATGAAACAGGTGGCATGACGTCACGGTACTTGCTACATTGTTGCAAGTGTCCAGTACCGTGACGTCACCCTACCTGTTCCATTCCTCTTGTCGCTATACAAAATTCCCATATGCCCCATACATGCCCAGGGTGATTTTTTTGTCCCTATAAATCTGTGCCCCATACAGGCCGAGGCTGATTTTCCTTCCGTGGCCTCATATGCCCCCTATCGCCCCCCTACACTACTTGTGACCTAAAAGCTGCAAGTTCATCGAAACATTTTTCAGTTCGAAATTTCTCAGTCAATCCCATAATTATTTCAATCGATGAGTTAGCCGAGGTATTCTTAATAGATCGCAGTTTCTTTCTATTTTTTTCTGAGAAATTTCCGGATTTTCTGTAAATTCTCTGCGGTTTCACGAGTATGAAAGTGTGAGGCAGTTGTCAACGAAGTGATCGACTGCGAAAAAGGAACTTATAAAGTTTGTGACCTAACCATGATATGCCATATACCTAGCTATGACCTGGCATGCTTAGCTGTTGTACGATGTATTCCATTTAATTAGAACATAATATCCAGTTGTTTAACAATAACAACCACGACTATGGCAACATACCATAATAGTTATAATATGTTTAACAGGGGAAAAATGCATGCCTGGACCTGAACTCGAACCTCCCTAATCTAGACATTCACTTTACCGCCCGAGTTATTCGAGCCGAGGCGATAAATCCCACCCGTTATATATATATATATATATATATATATATATATATATATATATATATATATATATATATTATAGTAGAGTTTGTTTTGTTTTGGATTTTTAAAAAAAAATAAAAATAACAATTATTCCAAAGCTTACAAGCTTTTGAACCAGCAAAGAAAAGGCTAACATACGGACAGACAACTCGATGATACAATGTATCCGTCATATTTAATTTGCTACAACTGTGTGCACTAATAAAGCAAGGTCTCCATGTGCTGATATGTCCGCTTGTTTGCACTCGCGATGCTGATATATTTGGAATCCAAAGAATGTTTATTTTGGCGCTATTTCAAGTAAATATTTGAATTAAACGTTAGAAATGAGGTAATTAATGCATGACATGAGATCTCACTGATCTCCACTGCATGAACTGCAATCTGAGAACTACCGGGTGACACAAAGTCAATGGAATTCACACACCTTCAGCTGTCATGTCCATCTTCGCTAGTCAAGGTTCCGATAACTCTATCTACACTTTGGCGGAAAGAACAGCTATATGGTATCACGGTACCAATTGTTTTTCCATAGACCTCAATGCTAATGTTTTGTGAAATAAATATACTTTCTATCCTACCTCAGCATGCATGTCACCCACTGTCACAGAGAACAATGTTAGATTGTCAATTTGACAAGGACAGAACCAGGTACTCCACTGCATTTAAGAGAGATAACTCTGCTGGAACTAGACAGGGGTAAGAGTTATCTAGTTACACCAGACACATTTTCAGTCATGTGTACCACATTTAAAAAAAATCATAAAAAATACAAAATGTGATATAGTTATGAATTAACATAATCTCACATGTTGCCAAGAGGCTCAACATTTTTTTAAGCCTAACAGAAAATACAACCCTTACATAATGCACCAATCACAGCTAGTTTTGTGGTTTATTTCTGAATGCAATGTTCCCTACACCTTAAGCTCCGCCCACCTGGGGTTGTACAATTGGTACCGTTATACCATATCGGTGCTTTGTCCTAGCGACATCTATTGGATTTCATGTGTTGCCTCCCTTAGTATGTAATTCCAACTAGCCAATAGCGTGGTGCATTGTACATCGGCCGAAACCGGTGGTGGCAATTGACCTAAAAAGGATACTTTGTAAATTTAACATCCAAAGTATGACTATGTACCAGAGGGAAGCCATTACATGTCTATTTGAGTGAAAGGTATTTGTGCAAACACGGACCGGCACTGGAAAAGTGCCTATTGATCAGTCCATTCAAGCTGTGTGCTCCACTTTTCTCGATCACGTAGGAACGGTGTTCAAATTTGAACAGCTTACTTTTGATTGGATGCGGTGGCTTGAAATTGACAAACCCGAAGCTCAGAAATATCTGTTCGATATGCCAAGGTGTACATAGCGTTATCGGAACCTTGGCCAGCGAAAATGCTGTCATGTCTAGGAACATGTATTGAACGAAGGATGCTTTGGAGTTGTTGCTTTTTTTCTCCTTCTTTTTGTGTGGTGTGAGTTGGGAATGCTGTCAAGATTCACTTATAATTTTACTGCAAAATGCCATTCTTTGAACTTGAGTTACCAACAAATTCTTTTTTTGAACATTTCACAACAACCACCATACCAAACGTCCTCGAGCTTCGGTGCCAGCCATTAATATTATTAACCTGTCAGAAGTAAATCTGCTTCGTGGCTGATATAGTCACCTACTAAAGTTATCAAAGATACTAATATATGACATTCATAGTCACACAATTACTGTGAGCTAAACTCACTATAACCATATCCACCTATTTGTCAAAGTTTCGTACAGTACTTTTTACTGTATGGTGTTGCTTTTTTATTTTTGCTTTTATTTCCGGAACTAAAATGGTTCATCAGTGTACACTACATCATGCCGTGTTAATATGAGTGGGTTCTTTTGGCTAATATACAAAAATCTATTATTCCAAGTTATAATCTAATCACACCCAAGTAAGAATTCATGCAGTATTCATCTTTAGTTATTTCGTGATGTTGCTTAAGAAAACCCTCGGAGAATCTCAGAAGTATCACGATTCTCGATAGACCTTTCGATGGCAGGTTATTGATAACGGCGAATAATATTTGTCAAGGTCAAAAGGGCAAATTAACTACGATCGATAGCCTGCTTCATACGGCTGGCGAGATCACACACCCGTTATCATATGTGTTGAAATACAAGGCAACACTCAAGAGGCCGTGAAAATACGATAAACGAGTTAGGAAACAAGCAAAATTTATGGAAGAAATAACGAAGTCTGAAGTTTTCTGTGTTTTAATCATTATTTATGTGTGCGGCAACAAAGAGACTTTCCACGTCAAATGGACAAGTTATAAACCAGTCTTTATTGCCTAAATCGGAGACGGTAGTATATTTAAAACACAAAGCAAAATAAAAATTTACGAGCATACAAAATTAGCTTAATTAAAACCAAGTCAATACACAATAAAATATGAAGTATGATATATTTATAAGTAGACGAATGAGCTTGACACACATGGGAATACACAAGTGGATACGAATGAGCTTGACACACATGGGAATACACAAGTGGATACGATGTACTATCATCATGAGAGGACCATGGTATGGTTCTGTCAATAAGGCGGGGTAACTAACTCATAAGCTTAAATACCCTTACCCCTTCTGTAGCCAGCAGTTTTCTGCACGTTTTATCCAAATGGAGGATCCTTGATGATTCTCATTTTTAAAATTGATAGTTGGGTTGAAATGAATTGGAGGGTGTGAGAAATAGTATAATATAGAATCTGACTGAGGACTTCTTTAGTGTTCTTTCTATGCACGTTTTGTAATATTTTCTTCGATTCTTAATTTACCGGTATTTTAATTACCGTACACTATATAAAATCACCAGCAAAATTACATGGAGAATTGTAGCATGCTCTATAAAATAAGTGACTGCAAGTATACGCAATTATCATGAAGTATGGGGAATTTCGTGATTGTACAATAGGGACAGGCGACGTTCAGGGAATATTTCCATGTTTAATCGGCTTCCCTAAGTTATCACTTTGACTACATGTAAAGGTCAAACTGGCCAGATCTCTCAGACCCTTTCTCATACGGGTAAAACTAGGCGTGCGCAGTATTACCGGTATACCGCGGTAGTTTATCCCAATGGTAGTACCACAGTACTTTTTCACTGTACCAGTACATCAGTAATTTCCGTCAGAGTAGTATAGTGGGTTACCGTAGCGTCAATGGGAATTAGCATTACAGACCCCCCCTGGGCCAGTATAGCGTCAAGAAAGTAGGTCAACACCCTGGGCCAGTATAGCGTCAAGAAAGTAGGTCAACACCCTGGGCCTGTATAGCGTCAATGGAAATTTTTGTAGAGCGGTGACTAGGAGACTGGGGGTTTGTAGAGCGATAAGCGACAGGTGGCATGTTTCTTTTTTTTAGTAGAGGAAGGGTTTTATATATATATATATATATCGTTTAGGGGGAGACCAAATGAAAATTAAGATCTTTTCGAGGTATTGGAAGTGGCCCTGAAAAGGGCCTTTGTCTTCTTCTTCTATTGTCTCCACTTCTTCCACCATGTTCTCACTTTGGCAAAAATTCCTTTCTTCTTTTTCTTTTCTTCTTCGGGCATCCAGTCAGGATGTCCGAGAGCTCTGAATTTGTCTTGCACTTTCATCCAATTGTTGTTCAATTTCTCAAACTCTTCTTTCTTTTTTTGGTTTTCTTTGTCCTTTCTTTCTTTCTTCCACGTTTCCTTGATCTTCTTTACTTCTTCTTCCAGTACTTTTCTCATTAGGTCTTCGCCTTTCTTGATATTATCTAAGCCTTTTTTGACAAAAGGCCACTCCATTAAATGGAAGATGTCTTCCAAAAAACATTTCACTTGGATCACAGTATCCAGAACCTGCTTTAAGGTTCCCACTCTGAAGTATTTAGGATTGATGATTCCTCTCAACTTATCCGCTTCTTCTATTGTTATCATTTGCAAATGATAACTTGCTGCTTTCAAACTGTTCACCAAGTCTAGGCTACCTGGGAACTTCCATTCTTTGTCAAGTCTGTCCAGCACGTAGGCTCCATCCATGATCCACCACCAACTATCTGTTAACTTGTTAAATAATTCTACGCTGCCAGTCATTTTTTATTCTGTGTAGAATGGCGCGAATGACGAACGCTATGCTTTTATATACTTCAAGCACGGACGTGAAGGAAAACATACCTTGCACTCACTTCACATATGATATACTATCCTTACCAACGAACGAACAAGCATAAAACATATTATATACTATCCACACCAACGAACGAGCAAGCATAAAACACACACTATACTATCCTCACCAACGAACGAGCAAGCATAAAACACACACTATACTATCCTCACCAACGAACGAGCAAGCATAAAACACACACTATACTATCCTCACCAACCAACGAGCAAGCATAAAACACACACTATACTATCCACACCAACGAACGAGCAAGCATAAAACACACACTATACTATCCTCACCAACCAACGAGCAAGCATAAAACACACACTATACTATCCTCACCAACGAACGAGCAAGCATAAAACACACAATATACTATCCTCACCAACGAATGAGCAAGCATAAAACACACACTATACTATCCTCACCAACGAACGAGCAAGCATAAAACACACAAACATACCATCCACAAAATCGGGATGAGAAAAAAACATATTATATACTATCCTCACCAACGAACGAGCAAGCATAAAACACACACTATACTATCCTCACCAACGAACGAGCAAGCATAAAACACACAAACATACCATCCACACAATCGGGATGAGAAAAAACATATTATATACTATCCTCACCAACGAACGAGCAAGCATAAAACACACACTATACTATCCTCACCAACGAACGAGCAAGCATAAAACACACAATATACTATCCTCACCAACGAATGAGCAAGCATAAAACACACACTATACTATCCTCACCAACGAACGAGCAAGCATAAAACACACACTATACTATCCTCACCAACGAACGAGCAAGCATAAAACACACAATATACTATCACACCAACGAAGGAAGAGAAGAAAAACACACCCCCATATACTATTCACACCAACGAACGCGCATGCAAACACACACACACACACACAAACACACACACATATCAGTAAAGAGTGAGTGTTTATAGTCACACTACACTACATTCACACGAATTGGCAAATTGAATAAGTTCTCTTTTCTAGAGATCTGGTTAGCCCTGAGAAGGGCTGTTTTTTTAAACTTCAGATGCACCTGGCTAATGGTGACATCTCCCAGGGCGGGCACCACGCACGCATCGCCGGCTCCAATCCTGCTCCCAATTGATGCGTGTGGTTGGGAGCGCAGAGGGAGGTTGATTTGCTTCACTATCCCACTCCTCAGTTTGAGGGATAGTGAATACTTGTTCCCTTCTTCTTCTTCTATTTATCACCCTGGGATGCTGACGTCGAGGCTCCCCCTCTTGCCTCTGCCTTTCCAATTCCTCCTCCCAATTTTCAATTTGAGGGACAGCAGCTCTCGGTCGTTGTGGTACTGGTAGTGGCTGCGGTGTTGGTAGTGGTTGTGTAGGCGTCCTCACCTCAGGTTTGACCTCACACTGAGGTCTCAGCATGAGGTGAGGTAGTATCCCTCGCTTCTTTTCCTTCTCCTCTTCTTTCTTCTTCTTCTCCTCCTCTTCCTTAAGTTTGTCACTTTCTGCAAGCGCCTCCATAGTCAGTTCATCCAGGAGACGCCTGGCATGCTCCAGGTGCATCTGGAGTTCTATTAGTTTTGTGAGTCTACTCATGTTGTTGCAGCTGCTACGTCAACGTGGGTAACCAGACTGACGATCGTACCGATTTATATACTTGTAGCACGGACGTGAAAGTAAACATTCCCTAGCACTCAAATTTACCATCACATGTAACACGCGGACTTAAAAGAAGCACTCACGTTGACTTTTTTACTTTTTACTTACAAACACAGGCAGACACAATTGGACAAGACAGAGAAACGAAGTGCTTATAGGCACACTTCTATTTTTTTTTTGTAAACATACAAACACACAAATATTTTGTTTTACTGACAAAAGAAACGAAGTGCTTATAGACACACTTCTATTTTCTAATGACAAATTTTGGCAAATTGAATGAGTATGTCTTTTCGAGAGTATTGGGTAGCCCTGAAAAGGGCTGTTTTTTTTTTTGTTCACGGAAGTAATGGCAATCTTTTTTACTGTCTAAGATTGCGTCCCCGTCTGGCAGTAGGCTTTCCTATTGGATACGGTCTGCTTCTGCGAAAAGAGAAAGAGAATTCTTTGGTGTCTACTCGACAGTCCACAAAACCTCTGTCTGGTTCTTGCTGCTGCTGCTGCTGCTGCTGCTGTTGTTGTTGTTCTTCTCTCTGCTTCTTCTGAAGTCTGTATTTCTCAGTCCATTCTTCTTGTTCTTTTTTAATTTCCTCTCTAAACATCTCTTCTATCAGACCTTGGACTGTGGAGAGCATTCTAACATTCTCTATTTCTTCAGGCTTCGGTATCAGGTTTAGCCTGACACGATGCAAATTGACATAAGCTTCGTTCAGCTGGGCTAGTCTGGAAGGCATCTTCATAGGTTGACGAGTCAACAGTGAATGGTCAGACTGGAGACCCACCCGCTTTATATGGTTCAAACGCGGACGCGATAGAAAACATCCCTACTTGGTTTTAGTGTCGGAACGCTATGATAGCGAATGTCATGATGAGGGATAGAAAGAAGTCAAAGAGCATATATTCACAGTGTTTTTTGAAAACAAACGACAGACACATTTTTTCAAAACACAACATTTTTTATTCAAGTAACAAGTAACAAGTCATAAGTCACAAGTAACAAGTAACATCAAACAAATTATTTTTGACAAGGTTGACAACGTTGTGAAATCATGTGAGATTTCCATTGATGGAAGTCATGAGGCCATTGATGTACACTACGTTTCCTAGCTAAAGACAAAAGATAACTATAATGGTCACAAAACCATCGATCTATTTTCTCATCGTTTCTAGAAGAGTGACGATCAAAATAAGTCACTAAATGTTCTAAAGGATATCCAAGACTGCGTTGATGAAGAAAATATACACAATATTGTCCACACACCATGGAATCTGTGCCTTGTAATTTCACATTATTGAATCGTGTCGTCTGGGCATTATTTCTCATAAAGTCGATGATGTCGTCTTCCAAGGGGTAATCCATACGAATCAAAATACTCCACACAATCCTCTTTAGGGAAGTAGACGGCAACCCAGTGAGTGCCTGGAAGATGACTTTCGTCCGTGTTGATGACATAAGCTTGATGGTCTTGAGGTTTGCGATGAGGTAGTTCATCTTTAGCGCACACGACAGGATTCCAAGAAGCAGTATACGAACTATTGTTCAAAAGGTAATAAAGTTCCCAGGTATCCATGTTCTGTTGTGTTGTTTTTGTTTTTTCACAGGTAATGATAAGTCATCAATTCAATTCTGACTTTTTGTTTGAAACGATCTGTCAAGTATCCGTTTCTTTGCCTTGTCTCCGCACTCTGGGCTAAGAGAGCTTCGATGCGATAGATCTCTAGAGTAGTCAGTGGAGGACAGGAATGATCACGCAAGCCTTTATACCACTCATGCAACACGGTTTCTTCTGAGATGAGACTCCAAGCGTCGTCCAGATACTCGTCCAATTTTTCTTCTTGACTCATCATCATACATTTATCGTGTTGAATTTGACTGGGATGATCGTTTTGACATCCGTAACAATATTTCTTGGACAATTCCGTAATGGTATTCGCTAGGTGTTTAGCAAAACAGGACACTAAATGTTGTTCTTGTTCTGGCCATCTGGACTTGACGACTACCTCGTCCTCTTTGACTTCGTCTGGGGGTTCTGTTTTCGCGCTATCCTCCCATTCCATGTCCAAAGATTCTCCATTGTTTAAAGAGGGATAGGAGTCTTCCATTGTGTCTAATAGTCTAGAATGACTTCTCTCAAACTGTTGATTTCTATGGTATTATCGAATTCAGCATACAGGATGACGTTGACCGTCTCGGTGAGAGCTTCTGCAAACTGAAGTTCCACACGCAGTTGACCGGATTTTATAGGGTGGAAATGTCCCTCGTCGCTGCCTTGGTCTGGAGTGAAATCAAAGGCCCACAAAGTGTAACCTCCGACATAATCTTCGTACGAAATACCGTGACTGGTGTTGGTTCCTAGTTGCCCCGTAGCTTCGTACAGGGACAAGTACGATCTCAAGTAATTCTTCTGGGCAAAGTTAGGTTCGAAGGGTCTGGTACACAAAGTCTTGCCATCGCGACTGACTTCAATTTTGGACACTCTGTAGTGCTTAAACTGGAAAGGATTTTGATCGTGGGCTCCGTTGAAGGCTGCATTACTGACGATACCAACGATTAAACGTTTGGGTAACTGTCCTTGGAACAGATGATCTTCGATCTTGGATCGGAGTCCAGTAGCAATGGTGAATGTTTTCACTTCGACACGTCGTATCGGATATTTGGCGGTCGATCTGCTCAATGTTTGACTGATGTCGTTTCCCGCTTTAGGTAACACTTCTACACGTCGCACGTAAAGTCTGGCTTCTTGGATGATGGTTTTGTACTCGTTGGCTTGAGCCATCAAATGGAAAGCGACACTGCTGCGATTGAGTCTCAGGCGAATATCCACTCCGTTCAGCAAATACTTCTCTTGCAACCACATGTCCAAATGCAAACGATCCATCAGTTCTAAACTACGACCTTGCAGGATTTTCCTTCGACGATCGTTAAAACCCACATTGTGAGGATCGTCATCGGCTGTCAGGGCTCTGTCGTTAAGCGTGTTCTCACCTGCAGTGTCAGGTTTCCATACCACGCAAGCATCCAGATGAGTGTTCTTGACCTCTTTTCCGTACGTCAAGAGATTTTCTAGGTACGCTCGGTAAGGGTAAGTATCCGTGCTACTGCTGATCAGTTTGTTATTCAAGTACAAATCCACTTCGCTGAACAAAGAATGCATGAAATTGTTGACGGGAGCTACTGCGGCATCGGCTCCCGGATTGGTGTTGTCGGTTTTGATCACTTTCAGCTTTAGATACAAGTAACTATTATTCAGATCGATGTAATCTTCGGGCTGTCCTTTGATTTCAAACTCGATGGGAGCGGAATCCACCAAAGAGGGG
>JAECUM010005229.1:0-21304 GCA_016617855.1 Megalonaias nervosa
CTGTCCAATAAAGGGTGGTGATTGACCATGATCACCGCACATTATCACAGCAGTATTCTTCGTCAATAGCCATTCAAGAAATGTTTTTAATATTTCTAACGACACCGTGCATATCTCGTCCCATATAATATATTTAGGTATATATTTCTCACCCATTCGTTCGGGAGTCCATGTGTCTCCACACCATCTGAAGAAACTATGATAAATACACGATTTTACTCCTCGCTCTTTTATTTCTCTGGCTAATTTATGTGTCGGTGTCAAAACAATTATATCCGAATTATTATTCATGAATAATTTAATCACACGTGTTGTTTTACCTGAACCACCGCATCCATTAAGATAAACAGTTTTATGTCTAGATATATGATCATATACAGATGGTGCTGATGATTTTGATAGTTTATTATTTTTGTGATATATTTCCTTAATTTCAACGTCGGCAGATTCAGAATAACTAAATATATTTTCTTGTTTTATTCTCCATGATCCCCATTCACCATTACCAAGTAGTGGTTTTAATAAATCCGTATATTTTTTTTTTATATAAAACGAATCCGTTGCGACTCTGACAGCATCACGAGAAAATTTATTTATCATAGACAGTAGATTTATAGAAACATATGCCAACATAGAAGATCTTAAATGAGTAAATTGTGGTGAGTCACCATCAAGATAACTCACAATTGTACCTAGTTTGGTTCCGTCTGACAAATAAGCATTACTCCGATTTATAAATATGTTTTTTTCTTTTGTATCAGCAATTATAAAATCGAGTTCAGCATCGTCCATAATTAATCTTGTACAATGTCTTTTATGATCATAGGCTCCTCCTTGAGTAAATTTACCAATTATCTTTCTACCAAGATCTTTTGCAAATTTTTCATCATACTCATCTCTGCATTTACGTATATTATTAGTAATTTTAATAATATCACCTTCATTAAGATCAGGAAATTCTTTCCTGGCATCATCAGTATTAAATCTATTTGGTTCTGGTAACCAAATTTGTTTCTGTGGACTATATGATATAATCGCCTCACTCACCTGTAAAGATATTAAAATTCCAACATCAAGCATATATCGCAATAGTACTATTGGAACCCAACATCGCTCTGACAAATGTCTTTCAAACCAAATATAAGTAATCGGATGGAGATTTTCTGCAAATTCGAATGATTCTACATGAGCAAATCCGGTTAAATCAAAATCTGGTAAATGTCCGTTTATTGCAACCCTGGTCATCTCGTGTGATGGATGTCCGAATCTCTTAAAGTATTTAGAACATTCTCCGTATCCAGGAAAACTTCCAGGATAACATGCTACCATATCGACGGATATAACGTCACTATAGTTGTATTTAGTATTCCATAATCCTCCGTGTCCATATTCTACGCAGTTTTTATGAATATCCTCAAGAAATTCCGATCGTGTTGGTTTCCATAAATTTTTCTCCTGAGCAAAATGAGCCGCTACGGATGGAACTGTAAAACAATTATTTAATAATTGTCTAACTTTGACATCGTCTGAAGTATACTTCAGCGCAAGATTTTCCATTTCTACATTAAGAGATTCTATACGGTAAATGTCACCATTAGGCCGTACAAACTGATCGTAATGATCATATTCCGAACTCTGAAATAACCAAACAGACACAGGGTCGCTTTTACTGATATTTCTGATAAAATCAAATATATGACCATCATAAAATTTAACTTTTCTATCTCGTGGAAATACTGTTACTGCTGAGGTCCATGCGTGCGAATTATGGTCAATAATATCTATTGGAGCTCCATTTTTTGTGTATTTTGATTTATATAAAATCTCTCCCGTCAACGTTTTTACCGTTATTGGAAATCTTAATTTCTTTTCTAGTTCAGCGACATCTTTGATAGACGCTCCGGTATCTTTAACTGATTCTGCCCAAGTATTTATTTTTTTACGCCTTAAATCTGTTAAACCATTACCACGTATCGCGTTTGTAAAATGTTCTGTATCTCGTTCAGCTACACAGTTTATTCTTGACTCTGACAGTTTCATAGGCTTTAGATCCCCGACGTCAGGTTTATTATTAAGCGGATATATTCCATATACGACTGCAGTAACTGGGTAGCTCCGTTCATAATATACCTTATCAATACCAGTCAGTATTCCGGGTTTAGATTTATTATTTAAGAGAACAATATTATTTCCTGATTGTATGTGTACTGGATCGCGCTTGTCACGAATAATCCAAATATCTTCTTTTGTATTTACAATAAATTTTATTAAAATAAAATATTTTTGATCATCAAGGTAATTAATAATTATTTTTCCTCGTTTGTCATTCATCATATTAGTAACATTTCCGACTTTGAATGTTGACCATGCATGAACTGCGCCATCATCACGAAATTCATTTTTTGCTTCACGAATACGATCGGTTACACCCTCATCCGTTAATGCCAGATCTTGCATCAAAGTACTATATTTATATTCTGATAGTCTGTCAAGATCAAATCTAGCATGGGAAGGTTCAATTGCCGATAATTCCTCCATATAATTAAGACAAGTATTTAAATTAAAATTTTAGTATATATATAATGCTTGAAACAAAAAACAAATGTGCTTGGCTCAGAATTGGATATATTTCTCTTTGTAATAAACCGTGCGTGAATGAATACTGCGGAAATCATGCACAGAGTATCAAAAATGGAAGTACAGGACCAATACCGTGTATTCAATGCGGTGTTGGAGTCAGAGGAAAAACTCAATTGTGTCTAAAATGTGGTGGAAAAAATACAGGGAATTAAAACGATATTATGACAAAAAAAATAATACATCGCCAGGTAAATCTCCTATACAAACCGTAGAAGATTATCTGGTCAGATTTCAAAATAATGATTTAGACAAATAATATTATTATATAAAATGACTCAGACAAATCAGACTTATGATGAAATGATCGACAACGATATTATAAGAGAATTAAGAAAAAAAGCATTTTGTAATAAATATGAATTTGTGAAACATCCAGTATATACAAATTATGAAGCATCTCGAGATGGTGTGATCAGACATTGTAGATTGAAAAAACCAGTCGGTAATCTTGATAAATTTGGTTATTTTGTATTTCGTGCTGGAAATAAAAATTATTTATCAAGTAGATTCGTATCTGAATGTTTTCATGGAGTAGTTGAAAATGGACTTGTAGTTGATCACATTGATGGAAATCCCAAAAATAATCGGTTATCTAACCTGCAAGCTATTACACCTAGTCAGAATGTTGCACGCGGAAATACTGGAAAATGTAAAAAGTTTGCAAAAAGATCTATTAAATCCATAAATGTAGAAACAGACCAAGAAATAACTTTTCCCTCAATTAATTCTGCTGCCAGATATTTTAGTATACATCCTGCTTCAGTAAAACGTGTTACAGATAATATTACTAGATCAGCATATTCAATAACATACGATCAGCAGATAATATTTGAATATATCTAACTCTGTACTCTTAACAAATAAATTGTATATAGTTCGACTCTATATTTTACCTTCACCGTCGCTGCTCTCAGTGTCACTTTCACTTTTGACAGAATCAAATAACATAATTTTTCTTAATTGCATTATACGATTATCCACGATCTTCTTTTTCTCGTATTCACGAGACAGTTCGGATCTGACATTTTCGATCGAACGTGCAAGAGGCGCAAATAGCTTTACCTGTTTTTCATTTACCACCGCCAAGGATTCAAGCATAGACTGATAGATTAATTTTACAAATTTATAATTAGATGGTAATGTGTATTTATTGTCAATTTTTCTTTGTTTTAATATTTCATAATCGCATAATATTTTTCAGGATCGAGATTATCAGATAGATTTATTCTGTTATGTTTTAATTTTTTAATAGCAGAAATAATATCATTAATGTTTTCTTGGTTCATTATATAATAATTATTTATTTAAAATAAAAAATATCAGTCTCTGAATAATTATTTAAAAAAATGTAGTCCCATAAACCCATCAGATAAAGAAATCTGTAACTATTTCATGAATCAGATTATTTTTTTCCTTATTATATTAGGAAATATTTAATCAGACGTTCTAAGAGCGTATATACAAATTAATATTAAGAGATTCTTGTCTTAGATCCAAAATATTTCCTGCCTGGTCAATGAGTTTGAAATTTATTCTTGTCAGAAATGGATTATGAACTCTCAGGTACACGGGGTTAATTGGTTCAGACACAATTAGCCAACCTGGCGGGTCTTTAGGGCTAAATGAATATAGTATATACCCCTGTTCCGCAGTGCCACTGCGGTGATTAGATTTTGAAAGATCTACTTGATAACTATCATCAATTACGTCACATACCAGATTGACTGCAATTGTTGTTATATTAACAATACCAGGTGAGATATGGCGACCTCCACCATGTGGATCATTATTATATTTAAGAATGGTTGGTGTAGGTATTAATTTTTTCCATGAATCACATATTCTTTTAAATTGTTCATCAATAAGATCATTAACTGATTTCTTTAGCTCTTCAGAATTAAATCCAGGAATTATAAATGTTGATAGTTGTTCTCGCGTAATTTTGAAATGTTTTAGAAATATTATTGTGAACAGAAGATTTAGTCTAACAGCTCGAGGTGGACCGTCTTCATTAACTATATATAACTCTTTATATCGTTTATCTGCTGCTATGTTCATTAATTTTTTTTCTCTGTTAACAATAATATCATTCATGAAATCTAGGTCTGAAGCAACTTGATTCAAATGTTGTATTACTTCAATTATTTGATTTTTTAAGTCATCGTTGTAGGAATTGCTAATGCTGGAAAATAAATTTCTTAGATAATTAAGTATACGTCCATGTTCAGACTTAATTGTACTAGCATATGAATTTATTTCATCAACATCAATTACTATTATTTTACCTTTTTTACCATCAACTATTTTTGTAAAATGGGTTTCTGTTTTATCTATATAATGTACAACTCCATCAGCAAAATATCGTCGCCATGGGTAAGCATTTTTTTCTGTTCTATATTCTGGAGGTTTTATAAATTTTTTAACATCTACGACAAAATCAGATCTCTGTGGTTCTGGTGGTGTTTGATAAACCGGTGGAACATCAGGCCATCCTAATACTGATCTAATCGAACTTTTGATAAATATCTACAGAGTAATCAGGGGAATTTATTTCAATAACCGCAGATAGTGTTGGTTCGTAGACAGTAATTGCTATTTTTGATTCTTTTCCTGTAATAGATTTAATTCTGCGCTGAAACTCATCATTAATCTGTTCTATTTGATAACTGCCCGTTGGAATAGCAACTACTTGCCAATCAGGAGTTCCATCAGGCTTATTCTTATTAGCGAATATTAATGAATTATTTGGCTGTAGTCCACCAAATGGTTTTGATCTAATGTTGGGCCAGCTATAATAAACTCGCAATTGTGCTAATGCTATTTCTTTTGCAGGAATTGCGGTTGGAAAATTGACACTAAACTCAGGATTAGTCGAACTTAATGATATCATAGTAGTTTTTGACGGAGTTGTATTAGTGACGATCTGCTGGAGTAACTCCCTGTCTGTCATTATTATTATTGTTGTTATTTAATTCATTAAAATCATTTGCGATCACTTTAAAAGCATCATCATAAGTTTTCATCATCATCGTGAATTCAGTATCAGATATTTCACCATCACTGACACACGAAGAAATATATAAAGATAATTTAGAACATGCCTCTGCCACTGTGTGTAATTTAATCATATAATCGTGCAATTTAGCATTTGTACAAGTATGTATCTTTTTGGTTATAATACTGAGAACTCCAGCAATAGTCGTTGATGCTGAAACGATAATGGTTATAATAGTAGGTGCTGTCATCGTCAATGTTGATAATAATAATCCTGTTCCAGTAATAACAGCAGAAACCGAGTAAACAACTACATCGATGACAACTATACGTCTTTTGTATTTTTTTATTTTCGTGTTATAATAGTCGATAAAATTATTTAGTTTAGTGAGACGCTCACATACTTGATTGCATCTGTAACGTTGAACGTCAATGCGAGACTGAGGTTGATCCATTATTATTATATTAAGTGATTAATTGCTGTGTTTCAGCCACAAATTCCATATGCCACCAATAAGGCTCTGAGGTTATTGTTTGATCATATATTCTCGGTATAAATATTTCTTCAACATCTTTTCTTAACAATATAGATACAACTCCAGAGAGAGAATCAGTTGAATGACGCAATATATATCTGTTAATTATAACAAATCTTTCATCACTAAATACGGACAGCCTGTAAATACCAGTAACTTCTGCGGTATATTTGATAGTATTATTTTGTGATGTCCATGTTGATTGTCCTGATGCTACTGTGTATACGATATTTTTAATTTGTCCGTGTGGAATTTTAATCAGATTAGTTTTTTGAACAATATTAGGTATTCCACTGGCAATATCATTGAGTTTCGTGTTAATGTCGGCTAGTTTTATGTCAACGGTTGGTGAATCACCAAAAAAATCTTTAATAGGTTTGTTTACATTTCTACGAAAATTTAAGAACAGTTCTATATGTTTAGTAAGAGTTTCTGCAAGATTATCATAATTAGTTTTTAATGTGGTTATTTCATTCCCGATCGGAATTTCCTTATCATCAACATATTTCTTCGTCGCAGCATCAAAATTATATTCTGGTGTTCTAAGATTATTAATGCCATTATTATTCATGTCGAGAAATGCACGCATTATACCGCCGTTGGTCAATACGTACTTAGATTCTTGATCGTCGACATATTTCTTTGTTGCTGCGTCTGCATCTGCGGTTGGATTTCCAAGATCTGTAATTTTATTCTGATTCATATTAATATCTCCGGTAAATACATCGCCGGATTTCTTAATATAATTACTGAGTGATGTACCAGAATCTTGTATTTTACCTTGATCGGCAAAAATAACTATATTATCAGTGACTGCAGTTGGAATTCTTATAAGAACATCTGGTAGTTGTATATTACTCGTTTTTAATCATCCTTGATTATCCTGAAAAACAACTACTTCATTTTGATCCACACTTGCGAGATTTAATAAATCATCAATTTCATTTCTGAGTTGATCAAGAGTTGCATACTTAGATAAATCAGCCTGCTGATTACCTTTACGGGAAGATCTTCCATAAATATCTACCATTATATTTACTAATGTCTGTTTAAATATGACGTCGTAGTATATTCATGTACAACTTTGTGGGGTGGTTTTGTTGATTTTGATATAGCATCAAGCACGTTAAGTACTTCTCGACCACATATTGGTGGATCAGTTAATGTTTGTGTTGGTAACGTTGAATGCCATATTGGAATACTTTGATAGCCGCTAATATACTTTAAAAATTCTTTTGGTGGTGCTAGTCCATATGAATCAAAATAAATAATTCCACGTGGATCAATTGCATATCCGACCCAATGCGTGCCTGGACCAGAATTTTCATCGAGATTAATAATACCTGTTTCAATATTATTTGGTTGTTTTGGTAATTGATCGCGCATGAAAACTCCTCTAAAATTTTTTATTTTTAATTTTTTAGCAGCATCTAGTAAATCAAAATTGGACATAGGAGATATCAGTAAATTGTCCCTGGTAATCTTAGGCCTTTTCCGTACCAGTGTGGGGTCCCTGGTAATCTTAGACCCCTCCCCCTTTTTTTTGGTGTTCGTTTTATTCCCTGTCCGGTTGCTTTCTTTAATGCCATTCCAGCAGCAGTTCCAACAGCACCTAATGCAGCTGCTTTTGCAACAGCTGGAGCTGCAGCGGCTATTAATGCTGGTATATCAGCAAGAAGTGGAAATATACCACCCGTCTTAATGACATCTTTAATGGCACCCGCAGAAAGATTAAGTTTTATACCTTTATTTGATTTTTTTGCTTCATTGAAATGCCCGAGCTGACGTTCTGTAAGAGATAATTTATTTGAGCCGCTCATCTGATCTTTCTTTAGCAATATTTTTAATCCACAGTTATTTTTTATGCTGATTGTATCTCTTTAATCTGACCAGAAGTCAGACTAACACTAACATTATTATACGACATTATAATATTTATAAACGATCTAATTACATGTTTTCTACTGGAGCATCAACGACTCTTATTCGTCCACCAGCACCTTCAAGTAATATTGATTTATCGCTGAGTATGACAGCAATTGCCCTGTAATTAGGAATATCTATAATATTTCTGTTAACACGAGCTCGAAAATGTATATCAACTACTGACTGTCTGGTTAAATCTAAATGTTCGAGCGAAAAGTAATAAATCGGATATAAGGTTGTAAAATCCAATTGTGATATTTGTAAACCAGAATCAATATTTTGATCACGGCCCATGAACGTCATTAGACGATGATATACACGTGCTACATGATTTTGATCGAAATTCAGT
Organism: Megalonaias nervosa; assembly: GCA_016617855.1. NCBI lineage: Eukaryota > Metazoa > Mollusca > Bivalvia > Unionida > Unionidae > Megalonaias > Megalonaias nervosa. Next base: position 8,446 of record JAECUM010005229.1, read on the forward strand.
AAAATATCCTCAGATGGTTCTTGATGTCCATTTATTCTTAAAGAAACTTCAGAAACACCAAGTTTATCAAATATCATTAAACTTTTTGTTTGATTACCTACACGTGTATTATCCTGAAGCGCAATAAATATATGTCGTGGTGCTGCTATTCCCTGTTGAGAAGATATTTGCCATGTAAATAAACCATTAATTGCACTCTGAACAGCATCTGTGGTCATTGTTAACCATGACAACGCTGATTTACCACCTTGATTCATAAAAGCAAGTAGACGTTCTTCTTCAGATATTGTTGGAGTCATCACTGGCATCCATAATGAAAGTTTGGTTAATACTACTTTACCATGAAGTGCCTCAGTTGCAGCAGGATCAACACCAGCGGGATGCCATATTGCATCATCGTCTGTAGCCTTTCGTACAAGTACAACAGTATGTTTAGCTCCGAAAATAACTTTTCTGACATTTCTGCAAAATCCAAATATATGTGAAAGTGGAATTGCACATGAAAACATTCTATCTTTCAACATTATTTTACGTGATGCAAATCCTAAGTTAAAATTTGAGTTCATTGATATTACTGCGGGAGTTTCTGCGGTTCCTGCAGCATTTCTTACATTACCTGTAGTTACATTTTTATGATCCGGGTGATCAGAAGTGTCCTTTGAAAACATCATTGATGGACCAGCTGGTCTTGAATAATCGTCGCTATATCGTGCTAGACCCAATATTGTTGTTGCAACATCAACGTCCTTCTAAATTGATTCAATATTTTTACCATCAATCATATAAGTGGCGCTGTCAAATAACGCCATAATACCATTATTAACAAAACCAAAAGCAACATTATTATCGTATTCAGTATTATCCGTTTTAAAAATTTTACCTTCTACTTCAATAAACGCCTCAGCGGGTAGGAAATACCTACTTGTATCCTGAACTTGTAGTTCAATTCGTCCACGCTGATCTGCAATTCTAGCGTCATAAGAATAATATTGATAATCACGCACAGACTCATCTTTAAGTACTGGTGCGTCCATGTCAAATGCGGGATCACTCATGCGTTTAAACATCTTTATTATAATTATTATCATCTAAAACGAAGACCACTTCGGGAAGTGAGACCATTTCCTGCTATGAGACTAGCGGTTATATTTTTTTCTTTTTCTGATAAAGGCACATCAGCCAACTCTTGCTAGTTTTTGATTAGCAACTTGATTTATTATTTTACTGACATTTGCAGGCTATACTTCAGTACTAGGTAATTTTACTGATTGAGGTTTTCGTCGTATTAATCGTGCTAACCTATCTTTAATCGCTGAAAATGCTTCACCAGCAACATTACCAACAGCACCAATACCTTTTTCACGAACAACATCAATAGCTTTCATTCCCAGTTGCTTTGCGATCGGTATTGCTTTTGGGGCTATCCTTCTAAATAGACCCTGAACAACATCACCTAGTCCATTTCCGTATGTCGTTTTATATACTGGTAATCGTGAATTTATTACCCTGACCATAGTTGGTCCACGTTGAGTACCATGTACTATCATTTTATTATAGTAATTGTATTTAATTACATACTCAGTCGCTGTAGTAGTCATCGGCAATTTCATTAATAAGAGACTGATAAACATCAACATCCATGATACCACCGGTAAATAATCGTCTGCAAATATCAGCTGCTTCATTAATAATTTCTGGGGAATTATTACCAGCTCGTTTTCCTCCGATGAGAATTTCTAATCGATCGACATCAGCAAGGATATTATTGGGACAAGTAATAAGACTACTTCCTAAACCACTTCCAATTACACCGGGAGCGTCTTGAAATTCTTCTTCTTCCTCTTCACTTGGTTTCGATGATGTTGTTTTCTTTGGTGTAGGAGATAGAACTGGTATTTGTGATTTTGATGATCCTGGATAATCACGAAATAATTGCTCAGATGGTTTTGGTGCTATTTGTTTTTTCTCCTTTTCTAATTTGATTAATTTATTAATTTCACTAATATAATCCTGATATAATGTATCATCAGCTCTAGTTTGTTCAACATTCATTTTTATGCGATATAATGATTTTTGCCATTGTTCACGATTTCTAATATCTTTAGCATATTCAGATTTCATTAATTTACCTCTTTGACTAAAACTACCCAAAGCAAATTCAGCTAATTTTTGTATGTTAAGTTTTTTAATTACCTTAACAGTTTCTTCATGAAATTTATCTATCAATTTAACTGTTGATTTTGGTTCAGGAGATAGTGCTTCAGCACCTTCTTCTGCCTGATCTGCATCTTCAGATATTTCCGGGACTGGCATCGCAGCAGATATTTCGGCTGGAAGTTCTCTAAGAATCTTTTTTGTCTGTTTTGTTCTTTTTGCTATTTTTCCAGTTTCTTCAGCGGTTTTCTCTAACACAGGTTGAATACCTTTAGTGGTCTCTGTAATAGGTTTAAATAATTGTTTTGTATCCTCCTCAAATTCAACATGAGATTCTTGTCGTTGTTGTAATTGTTGCTTGACGGCATCACGAACAGGTAAATATTTTCTAATTGCTTCTAGTCTTTCTCGTGCTAATCTAGCTGAGTGTGGTTCTCCAATATTCATTATTAAATAATATTTATAATAGATATTTAATTGAATTTGAAATCACCAAAAATACTTAATAAAGCGCGATAACTCTACTCCTCCTCTGCTAGAGAATTATTTCCCCTTTCTATGTATGTCTGTATGTATGCATGTTTGTCTGTATTTTAATTTATCAAAAATAATCAGTAGATCCTAGCGGTTACCCTTCAATGGAGCCCCTCGATAGCCTGTGTGACTTTCATGGGGTCCTTACATTGTCGTCTCTCTTATGACGTATTATGCGACACGCCCATGTTCTGTTTCTTTTGGCTAACACCCTTTCTGGATGTTTATTTGGGGGTTCTTCCATGGGGCAGAGAGCTCAAGGCATACTACTGATTATTTTGGGGGGGGGGTATTGCATAGACACACCTCCCGGCGAATTTCTAATCGACGAAAGTGAAATATTAGCAATTCAGAAGGCTGTCTAGGCATTGCGATTTCGATAAAACCCCACGAAACCCCGGGGTAGAATTCCAAAATAGAATCCGACCACGAGATACGTGGTGGTTTATCGAAATCTCAGGGGATGCCTCCCCCCCTACTTATTAAAAGATATGGGCGACCCGAGGACCCGAACCCATCTCGGCGAGATCTGGGGTCGAACCGCAAACATCAGTATTAAAGTTTCCAGCAACTTTAACATTGAGCTAACGAACTCGACTACGGATATACGTTTTAGAAATTATTATATGTGATTATTGTGCAATAGCATTTGATATCTGATTTTACAAATAAATAAATATTTATAATTTTATTAAGATATTTTGCCATTATATGTATGAACCGATTAAAATGTATTATATTTAAAATTAAAACACGGAAATAACTGCACACAAATACCTATCTCCGGGGAGATATCCGCGGCGATAAACACAGCTATTGTTTGAACTACCACACATGTCCTTGAAAAATCGGTACGCATACCTATCTCAGTACATGTAAGCAGCAGGAAGGGTGAATGACCACATGTGTGTGTAAGATAACAGCAGACAAGAAGGGGGGGGGGATATGCACGATATGGCAGTCGAACCTTACACATTTGTCTTAATCATAATGCAAAATTTGCTCGAAAACCAAGTTATAGGGTCCACCGCAGCAAGGGGGGGGGGTGGACAGACATTTGGTAATGAATATGTTTGCCTGATGATTAAGACAAATGATTTCGCGGTACGGCAGTCGAACAGACCACTTGCCTCAATTATCACTAAAATTTGTCTTAATTATAATAGTGGTCTGCTCACCCTTCCTGCTGCTGACCATTATCCGGATCACCGAGACAACTGTTTGGAAACGAAGGATCTATGTGGAGCGACAAGGTTGTCTGAAGCGAGTCCTCCTCTACGGACCAGAGGTTAGACGAAGGTTGAGAAAGAGAAGAAGATCAGTGAGATGTTCTCTATGTTAACGAACTGATGTCAACATAAAACCAAAGGCCCTTTTAAGGGCCACTTTCATATGCCTCGAAAATATTTATTCTTTCTTGCCTACATTTTTTTTTTTTTTATTCGATTGTATAATTTATGTTTAACTCCCAAAAACATTATTCTCTTACCTAAAATTTTTTTTAGTGGGTTGTATGATTTGGGTATGATGTTCATCAATCTATGGAAACGGACGTGAATGCATAAAACATACACTATACTATCCACAGAAATGGACGCGAATGCATAAAACTTTGTATAGGGACAATAAGAATGGAACAGGTGGGATGACGGCACGATACTTGCCACATTCTTGCAAGTGTCCAGTACCGTGACGTCACCCTACCTGTTCCATTCCTTTGTCGCTATACAAAATTCCCATTGTCCGTATATCGTCCCAGGGTGTGCCATTTGTCGTATAAATCTTGTCCGTATAGAACAAAGTAGGGTCCCGTAATGCTAATTCCCATTGTCCGTATAGTATCCCCTATTACTACTAACAGCAAATAACGCAGTGCACTTCTTTATTTTTATTTACTTTTTATTGTTATTTTATTTTTTATTTTTATTTTTTTAAAATAAAGATATTCCTATCAGTTTTAGAGCCTTGTTTTAGCGTATGAATTCTTGTTGAGGGCATCTGCTACATAGGTATTTATAGAACAGTGGATTCTTCATCTGCAACGTAATATTTACGTCAACATCAAACAAATGATTCTACCAATGGTAGGCGATCTATAGTGTTGAACATTCCACAGCAAAGTCTTAATCTTTTATAGAAGTTGGCATATGTGATCTGAGTAGAAGTTCAATATTCAAAGCAAAGGATGTGTTGTTTTGTTTGACATACGAATGACTCTCGGATTTGATGTTTTTATGAATTCATTGCGACTTGGCCTAATCGTTATTGTCCAGACACGTGAGCAACCAACCTTAGTTTCTTTAAATCCTGTATTTTAGTGTTCATTAACAGTTTAGTCTACCTAAAGGGGCTACTTACAAACGAAATTAAGACTATCGGTAAATGGTTATAGTCATGTGGGTCAAAAAGCCAAACAGTACAAGACATCGACCATGACAGTTATAATGGGGGAGTAGCGGGGATTTTACCCACATCGTAATGATCAAGGTCGGTATCTTACACTGATGGACTGTGAATCTAATTTTTATACTGTTAGTCTTTGAACGCCCCTCCCCCCAATCTTTATATCCGTTAACTTATAGTTTTAAATTAATTAGTTACAAGCCACTGTGAATGAACTGTACAACATAGCCCCAATGTTCTTCTTGGCAGATTTTGAGTTTCGAATCTTATTTTCAAATCTACTCAAAGAAAGAATTATTTATCTTCAGAAAAATTATAAGATTTGTTATTTGATTATGTCAAATCAGTTTATTAAATTTTATAAATAAAATATAAACCCACCGATTTTATTTCGTTTTAAAGGTATGCAGTGCGTATGCCTTCCTGTGCAGAGTTTACATTTGTTACTTTGCACGTGACTATTTATAAAAGTATAAAGAATTTTTCTGAACAATTTATAAAGAAATAAGCGCAGGTAGATCAGATCACATGGTTATGTTCTGACCAATGGAAATCTTCCTTACATTTATCAACTGATGCAATTGCAGTCATGATTGACTATAAGCAAATGTTTATGGACGGAATAAATGAAGTCTGCACAGCCCTCTCCAGTGTACCAGCTACAAAAGGTAGTTCTTAGCCTTTGACAAGTAATTGCAATCTCAATTGATAAGTTGCTGCTTTTGAGTTTTTGAACTTCTATTTTCATTCATATTGATTAAATAAATACAAGACACGCTTATGATTTAAACATGAAAGATGGTTTAAATGAAGAGAGTAGAGCTCTACAAACACAGAATGGTTAACTACGTAAACATTGAACGCACTGGCTTTCACATACCGGCTAGCATACTAAAACGAATTGGAAACATACACTAAGCGAAACGAGAAACCAGGAAGAGGCAATTCAAGCATTTAAATGTATTTACAGTTCATCTAAGTCATAATTATGATTTAATTAACATTCTTACAAACCCTACAATTCTTTCTATCCTCCATTTCTAACATTCCCTTTGCTTCACGTGACTAGATTTTGCATCATTCACCTGGCTAGAGATATCGCCGCACGACACAGGCAAAAATCGTTTTCTTTAAATTCCTGGCATCTTTCTACGAAGAGAGAGAGAGAGAGAGACACAGAGAGAGAGATGTGGTGGTGGGGTTGGAGAGACTTACAAAAAAGAAATTTATTACTTGCCCATTACTGTGTTACTTCATTTGTCGATTATTCTGCGGCCTTATCAACCGAAACGGTGCCAAAGACTAGTTAAGGGATGGCAGATCGACCTTCGGACATTTTAATATTAAATAATCTGTTTTAGACCCATATTAATAGGTTCTAAAAACAGAAAGAAAGAAATAAGAACAAACAAAGCATTACATAAATTACAATATGTTTTCCTCCTAAGCAATCTTAACCACAAGCAGGTAAATACAAGAGAATGCATGGAATTTGTTTACAACGTGATAAAATTACGGTAGATGAAATGAGCACAGGTTTGTCTGTAAACTGGATAAATCGTTCCGATACAGTCATATTCTATTTTGTTGAAAGGTCTCGTTCCAACCTAACTAGAACATAAAGCGAGGCGGATGGCGGGGCAGTCTTTTTTAGTCAGTTTGGTTGTTCAATACCAGATCAAGGGGGAGGGGGGTTCCGGGTATTCCGTCCCCCACGCCACGGTTAAAAAGGCCTTACAGACACTCAAACGTACAGTGACTAGATTTTGCATCATCCATATGTCTAGAGACATCGCCGCATGACACAGGCAAAAATCGTTTTCTTTTGGCATTTTTCTACGAAGGTCCAGAGAGAGAGAGAGAGAGAGAGAGAGAGAGCTTGCATATACGCAAACGTACATTCACTTGTCACTTGAAATCTGATCATCGTTTTTATTTGCGCATGTTTATTCGGTATTATACACACTTTGAGTAAATAGACAGACTTTTGATCTGACGCCCTTTTGAGAAAAGTCAGGGCCATTTTTAAAGTTAGGAACCACCCTTCAACCCTTGACATGATCTGGCCCTGTTATTTGCAGTAGGCTTGAATACAAGGGTATTGTTGTTTAGGTCTGTTTATATGGTTGCCTTAGAATACCTCAAGGCCGTCCGCACCCATTACGTCTATTTTGGAATATAAAGATAATGAACGATATCACTTATGGTTATCGTGGTAAACAGATTATACTTAGAGCAGTAGAAAAGTTCTTTTTGGTAATACACCCGATGTCAAATTTGTCCAGAGTATGAAACTACTGAAAACGAGGATTAATACCTTTCAATTTATCTACAGTTAAATGTATGTAAATTGAGTATTATTTGATCTTTGATATGTTGCTGTTGTTGTTGTTTAGGGTTTAACGCCATTTGTGATCGCAAGATAGGCTATTCATGGCGGCCAATATAACTGGTGGAGGAAGAACCTGGGAAAACCCCAGAAGAACCACCGACCCACAATGGCCGTGCCAGAGACTCGAACCCTCGGACAGAAGTGATATATAAATAAATCGGTAAAGCAAACGTTTTCGACCTACTGACTACTCGGGGCCCCTGCATAACTTTGTCATGGTGTCTGTCATCCGACGGTCTGTCTCGTTGTCTATATATGTTTCATTATTAAAAGAGAGAAAAACTATTTAAGTGAGTGGGTGGGGGTGTGTGATTTGGATTTTTAACGTAGATTTAAGAAGTTTTCATTCACATCGCTACAATGTCTGCAGTGTTTCAGTTTATAGTGATGTCTAGCACTGAGGCATCATGCCGCAGGATGTCCCACCCAGTCACATTATCCTGACACCTGTCCGACCAGTCCTAACACTGACCTCTTTAAGCTGAGCGCCTAGCGAGGCAGCTGTTAGTGCCATTCTTATTGACTCGGCCGGGGCTCGAACCCGGGACTTCCCGCATCCGCGGCGCACGCGCTAACTGCTAGGCCACGGGAGCGGACCAGGAGAAATATTTAATGTCAGAAAACAAAATCATGTAAAGACATTAATGACCTGGATAACACTAAATTTGAGTTTTTATTAATTGTGCTCAAGATATACAGTGAGATGTTGATCATCCGGACCAATCTGAAGACATAAATCTCGTCTAACATAGAATCTGGCACAATGGAAAATGGAATTACCAGTGAGAAAGACAAACATGACAGTACGATTGGACAAAGTGTAGTAAGATTGACGGACAGTTCCGAAGGGGAAGCACTGGGGAAGAAACGAACACAGCGAGGAAAATTCAAAAATTTCGCGGCTGGAAACGGCCCAGACAAATAAAGTACCCCACGTGAGTTAAAAATAGTATATAAAACCTGCATGGCTTAATTTTGCGCAAGACATAATGAGAAAATAGAAGGAACAACCTTCCGAGTGGGTATTGTAAACGTAAATGAAATAAATAGAAAGAGAAAGGAAGGGATATGATGTTATTTTACTACAGGAAAGGCATATTATGTGTAATGAGATGAAGGCCTTAATGGAAGAAAAGTGAAATGCCATAGTAACAAAAACGAACCAGAACTAAAAGCGGGAGTAGCAACTCTTATAAAAAAATAAATGGCTCTAAACTACAGTGGGAGCAAATAAAAGTAAGTGACATTTTCGAAGGCAGTCTGCAACACCCTGAGTTTAAGGACTGGCATATTCTGAATGTTTATGTTCCTTCGCTGCACAATAGTTAAAATGATCGAGGTGTGTGTATATATATATGTGTTTGTGTGTGTGTGTGTGTTGGATTTTTAACGAAGCATTAAAAATTTTTCATTCATATCGCAACGATGTCTGAAGTGAGGCAGTTTATAATGATGTCTAGCACTAGGGCATCATGCTTCATAATTGTAGCATGATGTCCAACCCAGTCACATTATCCTGAGATCAGTCCGACCAGTCTTACACTAACCTCTTAATGCTGAGCGCCCAAGGAGGCAGCTGTTAGTGCTAATTTTATAAGTTTTTGGTATGTCTTGGCCGGGGTTCGAACCCGCCATCTGCCGCATCTGAGGCGGACGTTCTAATCACTAGGCCAACGGAGCGGTCTGAAAATATCGAGTTTATAGAAGCATTAACGGGGTACAATCAAAATTATACCACGGACAATTTTATTTTGGGAGGTGATTTTAATTGGGTGCAGGATGAGATTGGTAGGATTGCAGGTCTCGCAACAAATTATATAGTACTTAATGGATTAATGAAAACAACCTCTTAATTGCTAATAAACTCATTGAAAGTTATAGACATTTAAGTTTACTACTGAAAGAATGCACATAGGAATATCGGAAAGACCAAGCAGGTAGACTATACACATTTTATATATCCAGTGATGGAATGAAACAAGAGAGAGAATGCATATTTACTGAACCAAAATACCTAATCACATTATAGAAATAAGCCTGTAAGAAGAAAAACTACAAAAGTGGGGAGATGGTACTTGGAAGCTGAACAGCTAAATACTACAAGATAAAGAATACGTTGTTGTTGTTGTTGTTGTTGTTGTTATAGAGTTTAACGCCATTTTTCAGCACAAGATAGACTATACACGGCGGCCAGTATAAATGGTGGAGGAAGAGCCCGGGAAAACCCCGGAAAGAACCACCGACCCACGAGAAGCTACCAGCAAGCTTTCTGACACACTCACATTGGCAGAGCCTGAGACTAAAGAATACGTAGATACAATAAAAAGAGAATTACGGAGATAGGTGGATGCGCTGGACCTAAATATATGCGAGACGGGGAGGAGCTAAAATTAAAAATAAAAAGAAGGCCAAAGCGTGCTGTAAAATAAGGAAAGAAAAAATAGAGAGAACTATGAAAATAATGAAAAGTAAATAGCAGACACAGGAACCAAGCAGAATGCGAAGATGGAATTAGAGAAAATAGAAGCAGAAGAAAATCATTAAATAAAAATGCGAGCCGGAACTTTCTTGGAAATATACGAAATTGCTAAAGGTTTCTATAAAAGAGAAGATATTAAAAGTGGTGAGGTAAAAGATATTGACAAATTAAAAGAAGGGGACACTATCATTTCTGGAAAAGATGAAGGTTTAGAAAACATAAGAATCATTTACAGTGAATTGTATAAGTCGCAAAATTTAGACGTAGTGGATATAGAGAAATACGTAAATAATGCATCCATTGAAAAGATTACATCAGAACAAAACGAGATATGGTTTATACAAGGCAGGGAACCAAAAAAAAAACAAAAAGAAACAAAAAAAAAACAAAAACAAAAAAAAAAAAAAAAAAAAGAAACCAACAAAAAAAAACCCCAATACAAAACAAACGATTCAGTCCCTGGCAAAAGAGAAGTCCTATGGATCAGATGGACTCACCCCGGAGTTCTTCCAGCAATTTCGCAAAGAACTAATCCCCATTAGAGAGTCGGTATATAATCATATCCTTTTACAGGGAGAAATGCGGCGAACAACGAAGGAAGGCTCAGTTAACCATCATATATAAAAGGAAGGGGAACGTAGAAGACCTGAGGAAATGGAGACCCATCTACAAGAGTAAGAAAATGTTTATCTAAGATTATCAACGTTACTCAGTGCAGTGGGGAATAAGGGAGGAACATTCAAAATAATAGTTTGTCAGTACAGACAACAGCAGACTAATTAGATATTCAAGGACTAAATGAAGCAATCACATTAGTTGATCAAGAGGAAGTGTTTGATAGACTAGAGCATAACTATTTGGATGCGGTACTGGAACAATTTGGCTGCGGATCTTTTTTTTCCTGAAAGTGGACCAAAATGCTGTATATATAGTAATATCAATTGCATGATGAAATCAATCGACTTTGACGATAAGTGACTTGAACTGAATATGTTAGTAATCAGGTATTTTTTAAATTTAAAAAAAAAAAAAAAAAAAAATTCTTTTGGGGGTGGTAAACTGCATTACCTACCCAAAGTATATTTATATAGAAAATAAGAAACATTAACAGAGAGGGATGATTATTCCGAATCTACGATGTGCTAAGATTGCCAAAGTCATACATATAATAAGAAAATTAGACAGCCAACCCCAATATGCTTGGGAAGCCCTATATCTGTACTGGATAGGTTTTATCCTCAACAATAGACCGATAATATATTGGAAAAATAATCTAACCATAGTACATGAAGTGCCTAGACTATACCATTATATCAAGGAACTAGTAATAAAATTCACAGAGAATGAAAATGTATGGGAGGAGAAATTTGATACAAATGTACACGATATAATACGGGAGGATTTTAACAAAAACACAATTATTAAAGTCCAATGGAGACACAGCCGAGTGCTATGGAAAGAAGTTTGGAAGAACTGGGCCATGATAATTTTTTTTCTTCAAAAAGCATGCTTCTAAAGTAAGTACATGATGTCTGGCTAACTGGGGAAATCGCTACACGTCGCCATATGAGAAAACGAATTCCGAAATGTCCGCTGTGCAAGTCGAGGGAGTTTACAAAAATACGTGTCATCACGCAATGTTCCAAAGAGAAAGCTTAAGGAGACACACTTAAAACACGTATTCAAGGAACGGGAAGATATCACGAATACGTTATCTTATCTCTAGATAGATTACCTTATAAAAAATTGCTCCAACGAGAAATTGACTTCTTATCTAAAACCATGTTGGGATGCGGATCTGTAATCATACTTGAAAGAAGGGACCGATCAATGACAATTTGATAGTGAACGATTCCACCACTGATATAAGACCTGTAAAGGAAATGGGATCCAGGACACCACCCTACTTAGGGGGTTAGCACCAACCTGTGCGCATACTGGAGACCCCTCTTACATGTCCAGATCTTTTGTGGAGAACGCTTACATTGCCACTTGGAGGATAAAAAACCCAAAATAATCTATAAATAAAAATGTTTAAGAATGATATCTTCATGTATGCCTTAAATCTATAGTACAACACCTAGTTACTATCATACCATAAAAGCAAACCCACAGGAGTAACGTAGATCTAACAAAAGCACATAGGTACAAAAACGTAACTACAGACAGGGACAGGAAACTGGGGGTGGGGGGTGGGGAAGGGGAAGTATCCTGCACATGCCTTATATCGCTACAAGTTACAAAAACATACAGTGTCGGGGACATGAAACTGTGCGTGTGTGGGGAGGGGGAGAGGAAGTATCCAGCACACGCCTTATTGCGCTAGAGACGGGAACAGGCCTGCGAAGGAGCAGGAAACAAAACCTAAATCCGCAGAATAGAGACACTCAAACACACTAATCAAGGGGCCATATATGCAACAACAGATGAAGAAAGATATCCTTACGTGCTAATCACACAGATGCACTTAAAAGAGACAGGCAAGAAAATATGATTACAGTTTGAAAGCGTGTTTTCGATCAAATCAAACTCTCACTGCATAATTGAAAAAAGTCTTTGTTTTTTTTTTTCCTCCTTTTTCTACCCTTTGGCCTGTTTGATTAGACCACTGACATTTCTTCGTGCCTATATTTTGGGAAGAGCATAAGGGAACAGGAGCTTCTTATAGGTGAGAGATAATAAGAAACGCACAGCACACGCACACAACCAAGACACATGGTAGGCTTTATTGTAATTTGTTTTTTGTTTCATTTGTCTTCTTTCACAGAAAATTGTCTGTTAATTGAAGAAAAAAAAATGAAAAAAGAAAAAAGAAACAATATGAAAACAAAATTAAATGAGAAGAAAGAAAAATGCCAAACTAGTATTTGGGGACACACCAGCATATAAAAGAATTT